>JAGVSP010003700.1:0-28641 GCA_022494985.1 Micrasema minimum | reverse complement strand
GGTACCAGCTCCGTTGTGTACTGCCAATTTTTAAAATCTTGTAATGGAGAAATCCATGTGTAAAAATAGAACCGTGCATTACTATTGGAGTTAACTTATCTTTTTAAAGCTTGTTTTTAAGCAAATTTAAGTCATCAAAATTTACTGCAATTTGTGTACCAATGCAATGCCCTATGTACCATTGGGTGCGGATACAGGAAGTAGTAGTAGTAGATGAATGAAGTAGTAAAATGGTGGGCGTGGCCAAAACATGATCTACATTGCATTTAATGTTCTTAGCCGTATTTTAAGTATGAAATAATGCAATAGTCACAAAAATTAAAATTACATTTTCTGCACATTATTTCTTAAACAAGATGGAGGTTTAACTAGTGCATCGCGCGGTTACACACTTTTCTTAAAGAAATAAGACCATAGATCTTAAAAAGCTTAACAATCCTTTGTCATGCATTTTTCTTCGAGTTTATCTATAAATTAAAGTTTAAAACAGCACACAAAATAAAATGCCTGTGTTTTCACTGCAAATTTTTGACCAAAATTTTCCTTATACGCCTACATAAATTCCTATACAAGAAAACAAACACGTAAACTTTATACCACCCAGTAGAGCACTGGGTTATATTGGTATAATATAGTCTAGAATACGGTTAATTCTTCTTTTATTGCGTCACTTGGTATTTAAGTATTTATTCTACGACTTTTCATAAACACAACTTGGCTATTTATAACAATAGAACTGTTGGTTTATTAGGTACTTACGAATATACTTCACTCCGAACTGTAGGGGTTCATAATAATTAATTCGTAAGCCTTTCTTTAGACATTTATGCTACCTGTATTCTTTCATTTGACTTATTTTCACAATGAAAAATGAAAATTAATAAATTTACTACTTTCCTTTATCCGCACTCAATGCTGTATAAGGCACTGCAATGGTACACCAAGTGCAGTGTATCTTGATCATTTTATTATGTGAAGATCAGAATTTATTACATTCAGAAGCAGTCCAAAGTATCACAAATTAAATATGTTTATCGGAAAAATTATAAAACAGATAAATATAATTTCGTAAAGATTAATTTGAAAACAAAATAACACACGTAGGTTAATGGGAAGACGTAGTCACTTAATTTTGTTTGTTGTTTATCAAAAATATTTCGCAGAAAAATAAACAATCTCTGTTTTCTCTCTTTTAGAAAATTATTTTCAAGCTTTTGGTTTTATTATTATTAAATAAAATTTATGCGCCTTGTATTCAAGTCGAAAACATTTATTTTGTTAAAGCTTAATTAAAATTTTATTGTTTATGGAGAACATTAATTAAATATCGGGGAAAACAATAAATTTTATATCTCACTTGAGTGTTCAAATAATTTAACGCTGTTCTTGAGATGATATTCAATTATACAAATAAAATTGAGTTTTGTATACGGCCTTTGATATTAGCTTTTGTAAAGCTTAATAAACAAGCTAAGTAAATAATATTTTATTGGAAATAATACCTACTATTGACGCCCCACGTTGGGCGCCAAATTGTAACGGAAAGATCTGACCGACCAACACACTTTACTAGTCGAACCTTTTTGTTTTACTTTATAAGAATGATTTTTTTGGTTATAACCTGCCAATATCAACTACATTCCCTTATTACAACAGTTTAGTGTTTTTAATGTGGTTTTACTCTTCTTTGCCTGTCCAAGGTATCATTAATCAAATGTAAATGAAATAATCCCACATTTTAATTTTTTTTTTTCATGTTTCAAGTTTCAATCCTTAGATTGGTCTGCACAAACATCCGCTTTTTCCATTCTGTTCAATCCCCCGCCAGCCTCTTCATCTCTTGGTAGCTGCTGTGCACATCCTTAATCACCTGGTCAATGACCTCTGAGGTTATTGCCCACAATCATTCCCTCGACGATGGTAAAGAACAGGCCCGGTTACTTAATATTGTGGCCTATCCAGCAGGATCGTTGCCTTGTTTCGTTAGGAGTTGCCTTGTTTCTCCAACACTGCTCAATACCTCGTCGTTTTAGATGTGATCTGACCAGTGAATCCTTGCCATGCGTCTGAAGCACCACATTTCGCAGGCAGCTAGACGCTTAAACTCACTCTGGTCGATGGTCCATGTTTCACTGCCATATAGAACCACACTTCAGTCAATTATTTAAACTAAATTCTTCCTATTGTTATGAATGTTAGGGGACTCCAGTATTTTTTATTTTTCGTTGAAGGCGACTTTTGTCTGATGTATTCTGCTTATTATAAATATTTGCCATCTTGAGATATTCTATTGCCTAAGTAAAAAAACTACCAGACTTGCTTGATCATCACGCCATCCAAAACATCATTTGTAGTCTCCTCTTTTCTTCCAGCAACAATTTAAATAAATACTTCGTGTCAATTTAAGTGAAGATTTATTAAATAGACACGATTTAATTTTAATTAAACGACTTAAAACTAGCATTCAAAGTTTCAAGGTTTCACAAAATATCAGATGAAACTTATTTTCGACAGAAGGAAATTAAGGCGCCAAAATTGATATTCAAATACTCAAAGTCGGGAACTAACTATTTCAAGTTGGAAATTGAATCTAATTCTTCTTTTCAAACTGAGAATAAAATTCCCCCGGGCGGGCGCGTCAAGGAATCTTTAAAACTACCCATTTAAACTGTGATACTCGTCACTTTTTAACTTATTTACTACTGGGGATAAAAAGACTCAAGTTTTTCCTCCGAGCTTCGCCGTCAATCAAGTTTAAAATTAGAAAATAGTTTTTTGTGAAAAATTTATGTCAATTGTCAACTTTTTTAATTGGTAGGCATTATAGAATTGGTATTAAATATAAAATTTAACATACCTAACCGAATTTCGCATAATAAATATTAATTTCAATTTGACATCTCAACAGAGGCGAGAAGTTTGGAAGGTAATATGGATATCTAGGCTCTTACAGGGCTTAAGACCTGTCATTGGCTGGGTTAAGTGGCCACGTGATATATTACAACATTCTCCATTTCACCTAGTATTTGAAATCCATGTCTGCCAATTGTCAGAATTTGTATATATACAGTGAAATGGCGCGACGCTTCACATGTGAACACTCTCTGTCCTCCATTGGGAAAATTGTTAAGCATTTTAGCAAAAATTTGTTAAGCATTTTAGATCACCAGTTTTCATTGAATAAATAAACGTGAAACCCTATTTACAATATCTTTATTCAATCAGTACGAGAATTGCTGTTAAAATAATCCTTGACGATTTAGTCTTTGTAGATATCTTCAGGCATAACGTAAAGGAGACCCGTCCTTATAGAAAAATCAACATCACCAAATAAAGGTCCTGAATAGAGACTGTGATTAGCGAGTCAGGAACAAAACGACAAGAAATCCAAGCCTTAGAAAGAAAACTTGAGCGAGCTTTATTCGGAGAGCTTCTAATTTCCCAGCTATGAGAACAATGTACTTTAAGTGTTCAAATTTTTAAAAATTTATATCATTTCAGAAAAAAAAAGGTTTGAGATTGGGTATGATTTTACATAGTTTAATGTATGTAATTTTTGCACATGTAAAATACATTTAAGTACAAATATACATTATGAAGGTGCGTGTAAGAAACTTCAAATATAAGCCCACGAGTATATAATAAAAACACATTTGTATATTTTTCTCACCACAATGGAGCTTTTGTGCACTAACTTTGTGTGTCTGTAATATTATAAATTATGATTAAATAAAACAATATTATTTGTTACTATTAATTGGTTTATTCTATATAAATAGTGATGGTAGAGTACTAAGAAGTTGTACAAAAAAATTGATAATTAATTGCTTGCTAAGTGGTGGCAGTTGATGTACTGGGGTCTTGAGGGGAGGTATGGGTAGGGGGGTCTTTTAAAATGGGGGATGTTTAAAATTTCAATATTCTTTTCCATTTACGCATTCCTCTTAGCTTTAATGGTCTTTTTAATGTTTCATCAGTACAGATAAAAAAAATACAGAACATATGATTTAATAACAGATTATTGTATTATAAAACCAACATTTCTTTATAACTAGTAATAATTTTTTTTTGTAAATATCAATTTCGTCGGTGACATACTCGTGTGTTCCTGTATAATTATGGATTAACATGGATGTGTATGAAATGTATTGGCATCCCACAAAACGATGCAGAAGACCCAGACTTCCTATCATCTTTCCAAATAAAAAAATTAAGTAAAAAAAAAAACGGAAATACAAAAATTAGCAAAAAATGAGAAAAAAAAATTATGGCTTTCTTCTTACACACCCATAACCAATCTCTAACGACATTACCCCCTCTTCACTTATACTAGCACTCAATGTTTTTTAAATCTTTATAATTAATATTATATAATGTACCAGTACATTATAATAAATACTGGTACCTTATCAGAAGCATGAGAATCCAATTAATTAACACATTATGCAGGTGTAAATTAATTACAGAGTATGTGGGTGATTGCTCACTGCTATATATCTGATTCCTTAGGTTCAATAGATCGACAAAGGTTCCAATATCAAAGCAAGCACGTCACTGAATTAGACAATCAGGATATACGTCTGTTTTAAGTATAAACACGGTAACCCACAGTTAAAAAAAAACATACTTTCTTATTTTATTTTTTTCTTACGTAACATGCATTGCTACTTGAAACATGTGAATGTGGACACCATGTAATAATTTTCCGGCTCCAACATCTATTATATTTTTAAAAATATTTAAATCAAAAATACATTTTTTCACGTATTTCCCATGAGTCAAACTCATTTCGGGCCTATAAATAATTACATTTAATATATATATATTTATGACAGAACACACAATTATTACAAGATTATTATTATCTTTCAGCATCAATTCCATGTATATAATTAAGTTTTAAAATAAACCGTTTTCAATGTATTACAATTTTTTTCAAATTAAGGAAAAAACAAATATTTTAATTTTTGTGTTGCAACTATTTAAATAATTATGCCAAAAAAAAGGAAACAAGTTAATAGTTTGGTGGAATTGACACTGATTTCAAAATAACTAATTTAGACAAATTGTAAAAAATCTAAGTATGATAAATCCTATAAAGGAACCAATTTTTCTGGCTAGTAATTTTATCAACTCCAAAACCGAAAAATTAAAATCTGACGAGGCGTGTTTCACCACAAATTTTTTTTTGACAATATCTATATTTTTCAATGAGTTTCTTTGTTTATTTTTGGGACCACCAGCGAGCTTTGTCGATATATAATCGGCACGCAATGAACTGAAATAATTTATTCTATAAGAAATCTGCCGTCGCAACTCTAATTTTACAAATCATTCAGTTAAAAGAAAAGAAATTCAATTCGAATTTACTCCATTCTTTTCTAAGACTGTGGTGGAACTCTGTATCTACTATTGTAACAAAATGCAGAGATGAGTACTAATGCTGTCTGGCGCAACGCTTTGAATAATAAATTTAATGGATTGAAAAAGTTTGAATAAAACACAATTTAAAACTTGGGTTTGTACCGCACGCCATTCGAAAAAACTTTCATTTATGTGTGGAGTTTATTTTAAAACGACACGTGTGCGGTTTTACATAGAAATTCTCACTGTGAGGGATGTAAATTATATGTTTTTCTGGATTGTTATTCCGTGTTTATGGGCTTTGTGTTGTCGAGGGTTTGAAACAAATTCCAGTGTTTTTTAATTTTTTAATTTATTTTTTTTAATGATTATATTTATTTAGTACTAAAATAATTTAACATACACTAATATTATTACAACACATTTATTTTTTACATTTACCCAAAATAACTTTACATTTTGTTAATTTCTTTATTTCATCTGGAATCTCCTCAAACACTTTAATGCCCTTGTACATTAGACAATTCTGTAACATAGTTTTTCTTTTCTTTTCTAATCTTATATTTTTTGAACCTCTTGTTGCATATTTATGAAAAAAGTAATTGGTTTTTAATTTGTTTGGCAAATATCTTGGAATTATCCCTTTAACAATTTTGTTAATTTCATTAGCAACATTATATTAAATTCTTTGATCTACTGACATAATGTTCAAAAGTTTAATAATTTTTTTAATGTTTGTTCTTCTACTGCACTTCAATATGATTTCTTAAAAGATAATGTATGAATAAAACAATACTATTTAGCTGTGAGGAGTTTGTGCCGTGTCGCAGTCGGGTTTTGAAATCACTGGGTACCATGTTGCTCGTAGTCGTAACCCATCATCCTTGTTTATGTTATTAGGATACTCGTATATTTCTATGGCTCCCCTTAATAATTAGGAAATTTAGAAAAACATAATCTGTACTCTGAAGCCGTGAAAACTTACGAACTTTGTATGAGATTTGTTTGACAGTAATATTTTTTCCAAACACACATAACCTCTTGATATTTTATAAAATTAATATAAAATACATTTAAAAATGAAATATCGTGTAAGAAGTTTTTTACAAATATTGTTAGTCAATATTTGTAAAAAACTCCTTTCAGACTTTTTCATGTCTACTTATTTCTTCGTCAAGAGAAATAACCATTGAAATTGTTTGATAAAAGGATGTTATGTGTTACTATTGGTCTATTCTATAGAAATAGAATTTACCTACACTACCTGGTTTCGGAGTAAAGTTCTCCCATCGGCTGGTGAAAAGACACTAAATTAGAATACAAAAATATACAGAAAAATGAAATTGCAATACTTAAGAATCGTAACCATCGTTACAATGCCTAATCAATCAACAAAATAACTAACAATTGATTTACGTTGTAAACAACTTTTATTTTAAGTAAATTGCGGACTGGTTTTGGAAGTACTACTTCTTTTCAAAGGCTTTTTATAATCTGACAAAATCTGTTACAGTATTTCAAGAAGTAAAAAAAAAAAAAAAAATTACCATGCTACTCAGAAAATTAGATTAAAATATTAAGAACGAGAAAGAAATGATCGACAAATCCCAATTTTTACAAATAGAAAAACAGAACCAGTCTAAAGCAAGAAACGAATTATTTTACGTTTTATTTTCTGACCGAATTTTGCCGAGAAATTTTCCTGAAAGCTAATTAAAAATACTGTGTATTCTAAAGATTTCAGAAATAAGGGCGGATTAATCCTACGAGATCTCTCTATTTCCTTTGATCATCCTTTGGAGAAGATTGCATGTTCTGAAATTTCACGATCTAAACTCCTTATCTGTACGATCTAAAGCTGGTCAATCTAACGAGGGTCATTTCAGCAGATTTAAACGGAAAAGTAGCAAAGTCAACTTAGTGACCCGTTTTTACATACAAGATAACCGCGGGCAAAGTAACCCAATCCCACCCTATCACCGTAATGGCAAAGTAACCCACTACTTCCCTACTCTGCTCGTAGATACGATTAATAAGGGACTTTTACAATTTCACTAATTAACATAATGTGAAATATAAGGTTTTATGAACGTAAACCTTTCAAAAAGTGGGCTGAAGCGCTTAGATTTTAGATTATTAACAAATTTGTGCCTCCTGTGATCTATGTAGCCTTTTGTGATTTTTACATAAAAATGATCACCAAAAACTGCGCTTTTTTTTGGTCTTATGCAATGAATCTTGATAATTTGTCAAACGAAGGCAAGATGAGTGCTTCAGATCTAGTCCTAGGTATCTAAATATTCTTATGTGAAAAACCTTTTTCACGTTTATAAAACAATCATACTTAAGTAGTAGGTAGGTACCAAAAAACAAAATGCATAATTTTTCTTCATTCATTTCATCGGATAAAAAATAGCCAAAGAAACCCCAAAATAGTATCGATTAAATCTAAATTTAAACCTAATTGCTTCTAAAGATAATTTTTTATTTTGTTTATTATTTATTATGTTTTGTAAAATAACGTAACGCTTTTACAAATGAAAAGAAACTCCTAGTCAATAAAGTAAAAATTGAAGCCAATTATTTATTAACGAACTAACTAACTTATCATCACGCCAATTCCCCGAAGGGAAAGTACAAGTTCTCATAAACTCATTAACAGTATACAAACTTAAGACACGAATCGTAATACAAACAGAAGTTGATAACAAAGTTAAATAAACAATATTAATCAGCTTCATTACTACTAACACTCTCCGCTGCGATCACAACAACTAAATCATCCATCATTACGTCACCAAACCTACAAACAACCTAACCATCTGCAACCTCACCAGATCCTCTACCTCTGCATTCAGAGTGCTAGACGAAAGGTACCAGGAGCGATTACAGACTAATCAGCCGGCCGCAAGTAAAGAGAAGTACGAACGGACTTGATCAAAGGTTATTACTTCATTTAAAAACAAAATTATTACATAAATATCAACTGATACTATTATTGGTGAGGCTAAAGCGACTTTTGTCGATTTTCATTCGACGACAGAAGGCTGATGCATGAGAGGATTTTATGTATTGAATGACGCGAGAGAAGGAGGCAGAACGAGAGATCCAGCTCCCAGGCGATGCCAGGAGACCCACACCAGTCAATCCAGTGGAAAATTGCCCTACCTTTGTAATTATGGAGGCTGGAAAAAGAAAATCTTCTGGGCTGCATTTCACTTCAAATAACTAATAAAAACACAAAACAAAACACAAAACGGAACCCAAGATTTCAATAGACACAATGGCAATGAATGATGGGTCTAAGAGAGTTCGAAGTTGAATTTAAATGAGGTTAAGATTAGATTAGTTTAGTGCGTTTGCGAAAAAAGCGTGCGTTTTTGAGGTTGCGATAATTGTTACAAAATTTTATGTCTCCCCGCGATGAACCATAGACGATGTTAAATTTTTGGATAGAGGAAGGCATAGACAAAAGGAAAGGAAAAGGGAGGGTCCGATGCCTTGCAGGAAACCCGCTTGCACAGCGCGGGTGTGTAAACTGTCCGCCTCTCGATTTAAGCTTAGACTATGATGTTCTCTGCGTAATCTATACAATGATGTTTGTGTGAAAGCACTAAAAAATAAAGAATTGGAATATGGGAGTAGGAATCAAGAATTTACTGGGCAACTTGTCACAAGAATGAGTAGTACAAATCATCCCAGCAAGCTCTGAGAAACCAAAACCCATCGCCATACCAATTATAATGTCATATAATATTACGTAATTAGAGAAGCACCACTTTATTTCATAGTATTCAATGCAGTAGATTCATCGATTTATGGTAGATACAGTTGAGTTTCAAACTATCCCTAAATCGGTCATTTGTATGTTAGCTCATTTCTCTTTAATGCCACCTCGTATAACCACCCCTTATATTCGCTACATCCCCTAAGCCCTGCAATATAATGCCTCGTGAATTACAACCCCGCTGTAAGGGCGTATTTCAAAATGTTGTAACGTACATAAATAAAGTGAAAAGTAGGATTCGAGTGTTCAACTAACGCTGACGCTAACGGACTGAAAAGTAGACACTACTGAAAGGAAGAAAATCAAATATTTGCGTATATATTTTTGAGATTATTACTATAAAATATTAATACCCCACCCCACCAAAAAAAATACATAACTTACTATTAGTAGAAATATTGACAACCTAAGAATTTTTTTAAAAAAGGGATAATTAATATTTCCAAATTTTAATTCGAAATATAATGAATATGGACTTGCCCGGTGAGATATTTCATAGATTAAAAAAAAATGTAACGTATATATGTACATGTAAAATAAATAAATAACAATAAATTTTCAATAACGCAATCACGAACATATAAAATGCTGTTGTTTGAGCATTAACACCAGGTACTTTTATATATAAGACTGGTTTTTAGGCAGTCAACTTTTAAAAATATTTTTATTTGAGATAGTACAGCTTATTAACAATATTTTTAATGTGTGCAAATACAGTACACAATACCGGATTAAACTCATGATGGCCTTGCTCAGTATGATGGATTTCTAAACATACCTATAGGCAGATAAGCTCAAAAAACGAATAAGGATTATCTAGGCGTTTTACAGGGATTTTGACCTGTCATCGGTTGACCACTTTCAATTGATATTCTACAACATTTTACACACCTACTGATTTTCATCTGATAAGCATAACTTTCAATTCTAATGGATTTTTTTTGCATGCGATGCATGAATTTGATGCATCAATAGAAGATGCATTATTTTTGATGTACTGAATCAATTTCTTGTTAAGTTTTTAAGTTGAGCCTATCTACATGGAGTAACAAAACTCTTTGTACAACTGGTGAAAACTGGTGAATCTAAAGAATATTTGCAATCGAATGTGTAATTATGACTATTTAATCTGAACATTCTTTTTTCTTCTTTAAAAGCTTTCATAAGTATGGCAGAGTTAGTTAAAGTGCACAAATTCTTATTAAAATACGGATTTATATTTTGTTATCTTAATGGATAGTATTAAATTGACTAAATAAACGATATTTGATAAACAATTGGCATACAATTATTTTTAAAAAAAAACTTGTACTCAATTTTCTCGAAAACTATGGGTCAAATTAAAAAAAAGATTATGCGGAATAATAGATATCATATGCTATCTATTAAGATAATTTATAAATATTTAAAGTAAACGATGCTTATGGTAAACTATTTAAATAAAACATTATGTTACTAACTACTCTTTTTGAAGTAAAAAAACATTTTTTATATTATTTATATTTTCAAACTTTGTAAATCATTGTAAACTTTTTTAAAGTGATTTTTCAAAGTGAGCGAAACAAAAGTGATTTTTTATTTTATTTAAAAAAAAAAGTAAATAAAAAAACAAAGTGATTATTTTAATAGTTTATAATGAATAATGACAAAGTGTTCTTACAGAAAATATGCTTATGGTGCTTAAAAAACATAACTGAAAATATTACTTTTTTTGGATTTTAAAATTGTTATGCTGTGTGCTACGTTTTGTTTGGTGTGTCAACAGCTGTAGGTTTTGATGTTTCCTGACCTCATTGAGGCTTTATTTTTAGCCGACCTCTTGGAATAAAAATCGATTCACATCCGGTAGCGAAACACCTAAGTGCTCTATAGGCCAGAACAAACTGAGTTTATACTTTAGGATTATATTTCAGCTTCGTTTTTTAATAATTCAATCTTTCAGGATTTCAGGCTAGCGATATTTCATCAAATCTTTATTTATCGTAACATAAAATTTAAGTTTGTTTTTTAGGGCTTTTACAAATACATAAAAAAAAATTAACTTGTTTTTTCTACTCTTATTTATCTAAATTCAAAAAACGTTTTAAGGTTTTCAACATGGCAACATTTAAACTATACATAGTATGCTACAGGATCTGCAAATCTACATCTCATCCATACCCGATTGCACCCCCAACGTGTCAATATTAAAAAACTACTAATTTAATACTATGTAGCAATCAATAGACCCATTCATGGATAAAGTACTATCGCAGTTAATTGTTAAACCTTTTAAACAGATAAGGGCATTCTATTTATTCCGAGTTTTTAATAAAAAATGGGTTATTCTCTCTGTATGAAACACCGCCTGCACACAATTTGAGCTAACGATGCATTTTTCAGTATTTATTTGTAAAACGTTTTTCATTGGAAAATCTCTTTCCAATATGAAATGAGAGCTCTGATTGGTTGCTCTTTTCACAGGGCTTTGGACCATTTTCCTGTTGATGTCTGTGTGGGTTTGATTCTCGATAGGTATCAATAAGAAATATTGGTTTAAATGTGACTTTTACATAAAAATACTTTTACATAAAAGTATCTCACTTTATCAATGCCCGTTTAAGAAATCATAGATTCACAGCCTCCTAAATACACACATTTTGAAAGATTTGGAGTGCATTACCTTCTATCTAACAAATAAAAAACTCATTAATTATTATTATTTCACCAAAGGTGTAAGTGTGTGGTGTCAAAACATATTTAATTTACGACGTGTTTTTGGTTTTTTAACGGTTTTTCGAAGAAAATATTTAAATAAACTGTTTTTTGTCTCTCCTTTAAAATTGTTTTTTTATGTAGATAGGAGGTCCTGCTTTGTGGATGACGATATTAAGTAACATCTTGGACGTCCTCATGAAATAAATTATCACAATTTACTGCACTTGGTGTATCAATGCAGTGCCCTATGGACCATTGGGTACGAATAAGTAAGGGAAAGTAGTATTATAAAAATACAAAAAAATAAAATTGTCTCATGTTTCTCTAACTAATGCACTTATTTGGTTTGTTATGTTTCTTTCGCAAAATTGTTTTTGTGTAGTGCAATAAAAAAAAACTTATCTTTTCATTTCTCCATTACCTACATTTGTTACAATACTGTCATTTAACATATGTTTTTGTATTTCGTTTCATCTTTCTCTCATATGGTCTCTTTCCAACTCAAGTGTTTAGTTTCAAATTTTTTTTTGTAAGAACTGTTATTTATACCATTGGCTTGTATACCATGTTACCAGTATGAAGATGCTCGTAACAGGGTGAAAGCACTAACTGGTCAAATAAATAAAAATATAAGTTATTATTGATATCTCAACAGAGACAGAGAAGCTCTGGAAACGAATGTGGGTTATCTAGGCGTTTTACAGGGCTTTATGACCTGTCATTGGCTGGGTTACCAAGCCAGCCAATGACAGGTCATAAGCCCTGTAAACGCCTAGATAACCCACATTCGTTTCCAGAGCTTCTCTGTCTCTGTTGAGATATCAAATTAATATCTGATATCAGCCCAGCATGGGTATAATCCAGTCATTTGTCTACAAGTATTTGTGTTCATTCAAAATGTTGTTCAAAAATATAAGTCTTCAAAGTATTTATTTAACTTTTATTAGTAATATTTAAGTAATTAAATATTTATTAAACTTTGCTCAAGCTATCTATATTTTAAAATTGTATTGCATAATATTGGTAGATTCTTATTGCTTGGTAATGAAATTAGGTCATTTAACTAATAAGGAAGTATAATAATCCAAGAAAGTAGTTAGATTCTGGGGCGCTTGAGTGCTATGGTTTTACTGTTATTGCAAAAGGCAAATGCATTTCTGAAAATTGCATTTCGGGACGGACTCAAACGCTGGCTTTGTGCAGCTTGCTTCACTCCAATGGCTTTCATCTGTGGTGGGTCAAAAGCCTTTTAATAATAAAATTCTATTTAATTTTAGGGTAGTTTTCATGATTAAAAAATGTTTGAAAAACTTGAGTAAATAAAGGTTTGAAAAAGCTTATTTATTTATTTAATACTTTATTTACAAAAAGGCACTAAGCATAAGTGTTCAAGAACAGGCTTATTGATTGTGAGTAATATTTAATCTTCCAACCAACCCTTATTAAAGTTGTTATATGATGGGAATTAAACCATATTGGTTAAATATCATCTTGCTTGCCTATTTTCTAAGGCATCAGGTTCTCGGCGTCCTGGACGTCCACTGTTCGTTGCCCCAGTTCTTGAATGTTTGATGATTTTTTTTGCAATTCTTACAGGAGACGCTTTTTTTTGTTTTTACAGACAAATTCTAAATGATTTGCAACTTTGATAAGCGCAATTTTACATCCATCTAAAATGTCATTACTATTTCCATAAGCTGTCCAACTCACTAGGAAATCTGGTATTGTGAAACTGATGATATTCTGATGTCGTGTACTAACATTCATATTTACATTGTTCATTTCGTGAGTCCTGATTGGCAAAACCAAGCGCATTATATTTCGATGAATTCAGATAAATTACTTGTTAAATTGATAGTTCATATCGTAAGCTGAGAGATTAAAAGTGTAATCGTATTGGTGTACAGAAATTCATTAGAACATTGTTTCATTATTTGAATTGCAATTAATCCTATTAAATTTGAAGCCTGTGCAACTAGCCAGATGAATTTTATTGAATAACGTGGAGTGATTTACAAAGCATTTTTAATAAATTAAAACAGTATAAGTTCATGCGAAACAGATTTTGTGAAAATATAAATAAGTAAAACATTTAATAGTTAAATATTTTTAATATGTAAGTTGAGTCTAAAATTTAAAAATTTCACTATAAAAACTAAAATTTTACAAAAAAAACTACAAACCATTTTTTTTAAACAATTTTTCTTACGTCAGGAAAAAAAGGCTTATTGGGTCTAAATTATATGCATATAAAAAAGCATGAGAACCAACTATAGTTTTTCACATGATATGCATGAGCATGGTAAGAAAGAAAACATAAAATATCACAAAACAAGAGGATAAGATGAGAGAAAAAGGAGATGACAGTGATGACTGGAAATAGAAAAACTCTTTTCAGTCTCAATAAAATTTTAAATAATTTTACTTTACTTTAACATAGTCCGGTGCCAAAATTGTCAAGGTGTATGAATGTACAGGAAACGAGGAAAGTGTGGCCGGAAAGAGGCGTTCTATCCTCCCTGCCTACCCTTTCAGAGAAATGGCAGAGAAATAATTGCATTAAAATGTAGGTATCTACGATAAATGGTTATATAAAATGTGGATAGTAGATGTACTCGTATAATAGGCACCTTAATAAAAATGATAAATGATTCAATTATTATTGATATTTTGCCGTCCTGTACTTATGTAAGGTTTACATTTTTTATTGACATTATTTGATGGAATTCACTGATTTAATTATTATAATAAAAGTTCAATAAAAATACTTGATACATTTCTACTTTTATTTATTTGACCAGTTGGCGTTTTCACCCTGTACCGGGCATCTTCAGACTGGTAACACGTTGTACAAACAAACAAAGCTTTTGTATTATAGATATCACAGTAACAAAAAAAAAATTGTAGGCAATTTTTCCTTGTAGTGCTAATTATGTAGGTGCCAAATGGTTTTCTGCTTTTTTTCCTAGGTTTTCGTAGCTTCCAAAACCTTAACATAAAAAAAAAAAAATTAAACAAAATTCTTTTTTTTTGTACATTTTCTGTATGTCTAATTTCAAAATAGATAGGACGGTGTATTGTTGAAATACGTTTCAACGAATGTTTGAAGTACAATTTGAATTGTTGTTATTCCAATTTCCTGTGCATTTTGTAATTGTAGATACATTCATTATGGTAAGATAGCTTTGTAATACAATCCGGAAAGCAGAAACAAAGGCTTCAAACAAATAAATTGCTTGCATTTTGTTCATTCAACTCTACTAGTGAAATCCAATCGTAATAAAATAAAAGTTTTTTTAAAAGGTACACATTTGAAACATAACTTATTTTAATTTGTATACTATCAAGCTGACAATAATGTTATAAATTATGAATAATAAATACTAGGGTAATCTCATAACTAAGGTCTCCCATTTTTTAAATAAACAAAGAATCAGATATTATTGATATCCCAACAGAGACAGAGAAACTCTAGAAACGAGTGTGGGTTATCTAGGCGTTTACAGGGCTTATGACCTGTCATTGGCTGGGTTAAGTGGCCACTTGACGTACTACAACATTCTCCATTCCGCCCATCATCTGATCACCATATATGACAAATTTTGGAACAACTTTATATTGAAATCGTCTTCGTCGTTCCGCTTTACAGAATTTTTCAATGCTGGTGTCATCTGTTGAGAAGATTGCAAAGCATTTTTTTTTTGGCAATCATCTTTTATTAGTGTAGGTAAGTATGTTGTAGTACGTCAAGTGGCCACTTAACCCAGCCAATGACGGGTCATAAGCCCTGTAAACGCCTAGATAACCCACATTCGTTTCCAGAGTTTCTCTGTCTCTGTTGGGATATCAATAATATCTGATATCAGCCCAGCATGGGTACAATCCAGTAACTTGTCTACAAGTATTTGTATTCATTTCAAAAATGTTGTTTAAACAAATAATCGTTTATTTTCTACAATAGCTACATTATTTTAAAGGTTAAAGAATTTTTTATTTTTCTAAAAAACTGTGATTTCGTTTGGGACACTTTTGTAGAGGCTGTTGCAGTTTAACAATCTCATATTATACCAATTTCGCCGCTATATCGTTCAGAAAACGTTGGAACTCATTTCCTTACCCTCGTAATATTTTATTAATAAACTATTATTCTAATTAAAATGTAATTGTATTAATAAAACTAAACTGCTATGACTACTGCTTTCCCTTATCCACATCCAATGGTGAATAGGGCACTGCATTCGTAATCAAGGTGCAGTAAATATTGATCATTCATAACATGAAGGCAAGATGATCAATCGCACGCTTCAGCGCCAGCCTTACTAGCCTAGAAAAATCTAATTGAATTAAATATTTCATATCCCTTAGGGAATCGAAACCGCGACCTAATGCATGATAACCCGACGCACTATCCACAACACTGCGAGGCGGACAAAATAGTATTGATAAAAATATTTTAAACTGCTGTAATTTTGACTTTGGATTGCTAAAACAATAATTTTGATTGTTTTAGTTAAGATTTGCTGACAGGTCCGCCTCGTAGCGTAGTGGTAGCGTATTTGGTTTAGGTTTAGTTAGGTTAGGTTAGGTTAGGTTAGGTTAGGTTAGGTTAGGTTAGGTTAGGTTAGGTTAGGTAAGGTTAGGTTTATTTACATGTGATTATCATATTAATATTTCATGTGTGATACCTTGGACTGGTTCTGAAGCGTAGCTAAGACTAATCATATTACCCTCATGTAATAAAATGATCAAGGTAAGCTTTATTTGGTGTATCAAAGCAGTGCCCTATGCACCATTGTGTGCGGATAAGTTTAAGTGGTAACAGTAGTTGCAGGCAGGAAAACAACGGTACAGTGAAATATATAAATGTATTTCGCAAAACTGATGCAAAATCCATTTATCTGTAATGGAATTGTGGACAGACTCATTGATTCAATTATTCGTTTTGTGACAAAGTAGCTTTTGTCAGGGGGATTATTGGTCAGGAAACGCTGCGCAATACGTTTTTACCCAGGATAATTTAAATGTATTTGTTTGTGAGAATTTATGTTGGATGCATGATTATTATTTAAAAAAAATAATTTTCAAAATGTATTGAAAATAAAATTTTGCCAAAATTCCCTACAGCAATAAAATTAATACACCCAAAAAAGTCTGCTCAAGTTACAGGTAAAAATAAAGTCTACCCGTAGGAGCTTAGGTTAAACAGTATCTTTAGTCGTAAAACGCCCTTGAGGTGATTTTTCACTAAAATTGCGCTGTATAAGTTAGCCGTTTATTATTATTATTATTATTTTTTTTTTTTTTTTTTTTTTTTTTTTTTTTATTTTTTTTTTTTTTTTTTATTATTAAAAAGAGATTAAAGGCTCACTAAACCACTTTCTATACCTAACTGTAAAATATAACGCTCGTGAATACTACTGCTATTACTTTCCCTTATCTGCACCCAATGGTGCATAGGGCACTGCATTGGCACACCGAGTGCAGTGTGTTATGACCATTTTATTACCTGAAGGCAAGACGTTCAGTCTTACGCTTCATCAATACCAGTCCAAGGTATCACACGTGAAATATAAATATGAAAATCACATTACATAATTAAATCTTGTGAATATTTAAATAAAATGCTTGTGTATTGAACGGTACAGTTTGATAATGCCCTGAAAAGGCAACACAGTTGTTACTTAATGAAAGTAAATAAATGAAACCAAAAAATCGAGTTTGATTTTAATCATATTCGTCCATTGCTAACACGCTTTTTCCGCAACATTTCATTTTTTTTTTTCAATATTTTACGTACAGATTCTGCTCCATTTTGAAATTATTTCTTCTACATCGTCAATCACTTAGTGGACTGAAAATGATAATAAAACTATCATTTTTCTCCTCAGAATATGTCACCTTAGTAAGATGAATGGTTTTAAAGAGTGAAGTTATTTCAAGCAGAGATCCCTAATACCACGAGCTTGATCAATCACCATTACTGTAAAAATTCCCAAAAGAAATTTGAAAGCACTATGGAAACAGAACATATTTATATTAAGAGCATACTCCACCACGTGACTCACGGCCGCTTTCCCATACAAACGTATTATTCGATTTTCTCCCAGGAATTTAACATAAGAGCAATGATTTTTTCACACATTTGAGATATCAACCAGATGCGTGATAATCCTAATTAAGTCAATGTTTAAGTCCAGGTTCTCGGCGTCCTGGTCGTCCACTGTTGACAATTCGTCGGCAGATTGCGTCAGAGCTGCGGGACGTGGACTTGACTTGGGAGGATGCGCGGGAGGGAGCTGGCGGCCGATCGCTCGGCCTAAAGGCAGTTTATGGATTCCATATGCTCCACATATGATGATGATGATAATGAAGTCAATGCTTTTAAATAATTTGCATTTTCCGTAAAAGGAAGTATCTAGAACTAGAACTAATAGATTGCTTAGTGGGTTAGTCCCGGGGGGACTTGGTGTGCGCTCGCAGGGGCGGCCCGTCCCGGGCTGTTTATGTGTGCGTGCGTGTAGGTCTCAAATTATATCCCATCCCTCAACTCAATTGTATTGTGCCTTTTGTAAGGATAGGATGGTCTTTGGATAGGTATTGTGATAAGGTACGGTAGGGGACGTATGAAATAGTGTCTGCCAGTTAGGATGATAGTGTGAGATGCACACATGCGTTCTGTCCCCTCCCCTCTTTTCCCTAATCCCCCCTCCATTGAGACCCTGACCGCGGATGCACGGGTGGATGTCTGGTATAGGGGACCTGGCGATGCGGGATACCGGTCTCCACACGGGTGGTTGTAATAACTAATAAAATAATGATCGGGGTAGAAACTAACATACCCTACTACTACTGTTATTTGGGCCGACTCTGGTTGGTTTGGGTGATGGAAACAGTGACAATTATAATACGTAAGCCGAGACAGTGGTAGTAGTACAATCAAAGCATTTGTTCGCGCACATAATCGTAAACTCATCCGTATTTTTATCACACTAACAATCTTAAAATCGCGGTTTAGATTGTTGAAATAATCGATAGAAGTTGGCTGGACTGAAAAAAGACTCAATAGTCTTTAAAGGGTGGGGCTTTTTCTAGTAACATATTAACAGGAAAACTTTCAAGATTCATATGCTACATAAATTTAATATTATAGTAACTCTCAAATGTGTTTATTTTATTTATAAAAATGCATAACAGTTAGTTTTAGGTAAAATGTTAGCTTATACATTTCACCAGGAAGGAGTTTAAATACAGCCAAAATTCAAAGCAAGATAGGACGACCAAGATAATCCATAAATTGCTCAACTCCCTTGAGAGTAAGATTTTAAACTTAGCCCATTAGTGATCCGTTACATTCAGGAATAATCCACCCCAATTATTATCAATATAATTTAACGTGAATTTATGTCGCAATAGACAAAGAGTTTTGTAAACTTTGCTGTATTATTTTAAACGGATGAAAGGTTTGTTTAAAAGGCGTACTGAGGCTAGAAAAAATAACTTACAAAATGGATCCAAGAAAGTGGCGCTTACTTATTGTTTTGGTCGCAAAATGGGGTTTTTATTTTTTATTACGGAAGGTAAGGTAATAAAATAAAAGATGGTACCTTAATTCTCTAGAATTTTATGTGTTCTTCAATTTTAAACTAATTATTTTTAATTTTGTTTTCTCGATAATTGATAAAAATGCCAAAAATGAGGGCTCTTTTCTTTTTTTTTTCTTCAATAAAATTCAAACCTATTTTCATAAATTGGTAATGCGCTGCCTTAGTTCTTGTATGTTCAATCAACCATTTCATAAATTTTGCATGAGACGTTTTATTTTTTGTTTTTACAGGTAGATCCTAAATGACTCGCAATTTTGGTAATTTTCCATTCGCATACATTATGTCATAATTAATACGAAACTAAATTACCTAAGTCGTGAATCATTGAGAATCTATATGTAAAAACTAAAATATAAAGCGTCCCTGCAATATTTACGAAATGGTTCATTGAACTTTTCAAGTACTAGGCAGCGATTATGCAATTCCATAGAAAATAAATTTAAATACTTGTTTTATTTTTATATCCCCACAGAGATGAGGTAGAATGGGGAATGTTGTAGTACCCTACATAAAGTGGCCACTTAACCCAGCCAATAACAGGTCATAAGCCCGTAGACGCTCGAATATCCATATTCCTGAATTTGGAGAAAAAAAATTCTACCTCATCTCTGTAGGGATATAAAAATAAAATATATACCTACTTCCGTCTTGGGATAAATCCAGATTTGTGTACAAGTATTTGAACACGACCTAAAATGTTGTTTAAATACTTCTGATAATTTTTTCAAAGCTTTGTCTCCGTCAGAAAATCTAGAATATCATTTTTAAAACGTCAAAATTTTTTAACGCATACAAATATTTTTTGCAATGAAATTACGCAGTTGTATGATATTTGCACTTTCAATTTGTCCCTAAAAACACCACTAAGTTAAATAGTCGTATGAACTTTCAACTTCTTTGTCGGTGTGGTTAAAATACACAAAATATAATAAATTAAGCTGTTATTTTAATTTAGTATTACTGTCAGTGAAATATTTGATACTAATAACCTAATTTTGTTTCTTTCCAGGTAAGCCGAACTTAAAGCTTCCACATAACATTTATAAAAAAGGTAAATACTAAAAGTTTTGTTTCAATGTAACATATTCAAAAAAGGGGCAAGTTTGTTAAAGTCTAGCATCTAATTATATCAAAATTTTTAATTTTTCACAGAAGAAAATCGATTTTAATTCAAAAGATAACTCCTCGATAACCATGCGATAAAGATCCAAAATAGAGCAATTATGTAGTACTCTACTTAAATATGTAGTATGAAGTGAAATATATTTGAATACAACAAAAAATTTGTAGATTTTACATTATTATTTCATGACGTTTGATTTACACGAAAAAATTGGTGACTCTTTAAAATAAGATCCAGTCATGAACTGCGAGTAAAAATTTAGAATTAAAATAAAGCTCTTAATTCACTAACTTTGAATGTAAATACCATTACTTCCTTAGGTAATAATATTATAATGTTCACGTTAGAACGAGCTGTTTACAAAATAAAAGTATTTAAACTGTATGATGAGATTTTCCGCCTGCGAAAGATAATTTTGCAATTTGTCAAAGTTTCTTGTGGAGTTTTAAGTTTTCAGAATCCTGAATAGTTTTCAGTCGACCCTTTTGTCTAGTCGCTCATAGTTTTCGATAGGATTACAAGTGCCTCTAATCGATTTTTCAATGTATTTTCTTGTTAAAAATCACACTTTTCAGTTTTTGTGTTTACTTTTCATGCACAAGACAATGAGGGAATCCACTGTTTTCTAAAGTAATTTTTTCTATAAAACTTACTATTTTGACTAAACAAAAAATATATATTTAATATTTTTTTTATAAGTTATTGATTAAAGATACGATTTTTTTAAAGTTGCACATTTCAAATACCGCGCTAAATGCCACTATGTACTAACTGCGTCATTTTTGCAGGGTGTGACGTCATAAAAACGGGTTGTTTAAGGGCCATGGTATTTCTCCAGCCAGTAACAAAACTGTCAAAAATCTATGCAACTGACGCGGGAACCACAGATAAAATATACCGTCGACTCAACTGTCATATACTGTTAACAGCTGTTCTAAGAAGGACTGAATGGCGGCCATCTTTTTTGCAATAGAAGCTTGTATGTAGATTGTATTCCATATTAAAATGCCATGGAACGCGGCTACGGGGGCGCGGGGGTTTAAAAAACGGAAACCGGAAACACTACACTTAGATACAAGGAGTGACGTCATTGTTTAAGATTTTGAAATGAATGCTATTTTCAACATTTTTTATTAATTTTTTTCGTGCGTTTTTGGGATATTTCATCCCACTTCAAATTTTTAAATATTCGCGTCTACACGAAAGCATTTTTAAAATTCAATTCCGGGTAGCAGTGGATTTCCTTATTGTCATGGTTGAGTAATGGGCTTTTAATTCTTTTTTGAATAAAGATTCTCCATTTGTAGCGCATTTTCAAGGTTATTTAAAGTAAAGGTAATTATTTTAAGTAACATTTCACATTGATTTCTATAAAAAACTGTAACTTTACTATCTATATGGTTTTATTTAATTTGTATTACCTATTTTATTTACCTAAGACCAGACTTGGGAGAATATGTCAATATTGACGGCCCATCGCTTTGCTTGGAAATTATTGAGGATGATGACAATTATTGTTCAACATATGCCTTAAAATAAAAAAACAATATACACCTATATACTGTGACCTAATCTAATTCATCGAGCCACCTACCTGCCGGACACAAGGGCCTACATTATTACAAGCTTAACTTCACCGATTTCTATATCGCAGTTTTGACGCGTAAATGATGGTATTTTGGTATATTTCAAAGAGTTGTATTCAATTACGACGCGACACATACGCGTCACAACTGCGATACATATCGATGTAGTTAAGCTTTTAATCTGGGCCATGCTTGTATATAATTTATATAGTCACCTTCGCATACACAAACCTTTGACTGTATTTTGATTACGCATTAAACAGCTAAAAAATGATTTTATTTTAATTGCGTATAATATGATATTGATTTCTTTTCAAATATGTAGGTTTGTGTTTCCTTTAAACTGAATTAATTTTTGGAAAAATCCTTTTGTGTTTCCTAAATAAATAAAAATGTTATATTGAATAAACCGGAAGGCTTTATCACAGCGGAAGAGTTTGATTAAATAATAAACAGAATAACATTACGTCATATTTCATACCAACCCTTAATAAAATAACGAAATATCGATCATAAACAAGAACCTTAGAATTGATGAAAAGTTTATTAAAAACATATTACGCAGTGGTTTATTGAAGTGGTCAGGATGAAACAATCGGGTGATTTGTGGTTCTACACCACGCTGGGTCATTGTTCCGCTCTACCTATCAAATTCCCAACACTTTCCACCCTTTCTCACCCTCGTGGGGTGGATTAACACCCTCCCCAGGTAAGTTTTATCACCCTCAATATATTCCACCCCTCACCTGGCCGCAGCGTATAATATTTCATAGGACTAAGCGCTTAAAAGGTCAACAAAATCGGGGGAAGTTTTTGTGCGCAATTTTTGTTTTTGGTAATCGGCTAGTTCCTAGTTTTGTTTCGTTTTTTCTAAATTCGTACAAAACTTCTACCCATGTTCTGCAAAGAGAATTTTGTCGGTTAAAATCCATTTTTTCATATAAATGTAGGATTACATTTTTTTAAATTAAAAAGAAACATGAATTTAGTTCCTTATGATCTGAAATCTGAAAATTTTAATTTTGGGACTGCTTTCAAATAGTCGGAAATACCTGTGCCAGAAAGCTGGACGTAAGTTGTGCTGGAGTGGTATTCGAACCTAGAGATTCTAGTCCGGAACCCCGAATCTACCACAAGACCACAACCGTTTCTTTTCATTTTAAAATTTCCATTTTCCCAATTTCCAAATCCATTTCCCATGTCCAAATTTTTGTATTTATAAAAAATACAGCTACTGAAAACACTTATTTTCATTTGTTGAAAATTGACTTTAGAACACGTAGATAAAATTGTATGCATACAATTAACTTTTTTAAATGGGAATTTTTATGTATTAAGGTAAACACATAGTTTTTTTATCGAATATTTGATTTCATTGCTTTTGTATCATCATTTGAATAAAATGTTGGTGTCGTGAAAGCTGTAAAACTGATATACTTCCATTCCAAAAAAATGTTTCATTAACAATTAGTGATGTTTTTAATTCAAGTCTTAGTACTGGCAGCAAAAATGATA
Organism: Micrasema minimum; assembly: GCA_022494985.1. NCBI lineage: Eukaryota > Metazoa > Arthropoda > Insecta > Trichoptera > Brachycentridae > Micrasema > Micrasema minimum. The sequence goes on along the minus strand of JAGVSP010003700.1, from coordinate 4,965 downwards.
TTCTTTAATAATTGAATTAATTGAATTATTTTTATTTCATTCAAGTGGGTATATTACATTGGAACTCAGAAGCCTCGGGAGCTTAAACAAATAAGTTAAATGATTCCGAGGTAAGCTCATGCGCATTTTTAATTGTCTCCCTTTGTTTGTGTTGTGCTCATAATAGGCCTGTTGCAAGTTTTTTTTATATGAACTTGGAAAAATGCACTTGAAGTAACAAAACTCGTAGTACAACCCGAAAACTGGTGAATCTACATCATATTTTGAGTAGTTGGTGTAATGTGAAAAAAAAAATTTTTCTTCTCGGAAAAGTTTTTATAAGTTATATAACAGATTAAACAAAATTGCCCGAATTCTTTATAAAATTCAGTTTTTGCTGAGTATTCTTTGTGAATAGTATTAATTTGGCTAAATAAATGATATTTGATCATATTTCGTCAAAATTTCTTGAAATAAAAATCTGCTTCTTACTGAATTTTCTCGAAAACTATGGGTCAAATCAAAAAACATTTATTCTACAATATTCGACTCCAAATATGATTTAAAAATTATTTTACTTTCGCAGATAAAAGAATGCAACAAGCCTATTGCCTCCCTTTGTTTGTGCTGTGCTCATTTATAATTGTTCCAGATCCCTTATTCTCCCTTAATTTATTTCGTATTTGCAGGGCTGAAATGGAAATATTTTTGCGGCAAGCCAATTAAGGTGGATTTTCAGAAATTCCTGTGACGTCACAAAGCGCCAAAAACACGCTTACCTTTTGAAAAACCTTCTGTGTAATCCCCGCCTTGGGCGCAAAGCTAATGACTCGAACGAATATATACTACGTTTATCTTTCATCCCTTTCTGCCTTATAATAAGATGCGCATCATATTACAGCCATCTCTTTTTTAAATGCGAACGTAAGTTTTTTAATCAAGCGTTTTACTTGCATAATATATTTTTCTTCATATTATTTAGGTGAATCAATGGAATTTTACTAAGATTATAAATTCAGGCTAATCAACTTAAAATACTACAAAAACCTTTTTTTTTAAATTTTGCAGTTATTGTCCTATTTTTATAAATTTTATTTGAGTAGTAAAAACGTAAGAATTAGAATCGTAAGACTGATTATCTTACCTTCATGTAATAAAATGATCAAGATACAATGCCCTATGCACCATTGGATGCGGATAAGGAAAGTAGTAGTAGTAGTAAAAAATAAATGTTATATTTAAACTTTACATAATATAAATTTGATTTTCCTCATCACTGTGCTTTTATGACTTATTTTAATAACCTATTTATAAATATTATTCTAGTTTTCTTATAAAATGTTTTAAACTACCAATCAACTGTTTTAATAGTTTATGTTTTGAAATTCAGGCTTTGCGTCATACAAAACGGATATCTAAGTGAGATTAGAAATTGTTAGGCAATATTGGAATACTTTGGAAATCACTATATCGAACGTGAATGATAATAATGATATAAGTCAAAAACTTCTACTTCTATTTGATATAGATTATCTATGCTTTAAATGAGATATGCTTTAAAATCTTAAAAATAAAAAAAATATTTCTTCTGTTCTTACAATTTATGCAAATCATTTATGACTATATAGTATAGTAGCCCGATAATCATACAATAATTATAACCAACAGACATAAAAACACACGATTTCATAATTGAATTATTATAGCCAATCTCATAATTGAATTATTACAAACCACCAATTTTAAATTAGTAGGACAAAGAGCCTCACAAAAAATAAAAAAAACAAGTTCAAGTCCCGGAGAATAAAGTTATTTTCGGTAGATAATTTTCGTAAAGAGCCATTTTTGTATCGTACATGACCTAAAATGTACTGTGTAAAATCAGATTGCTTATTTATTGTAATTGAGTTTTTTTTAGCAATCTCTTTGATTTATTGAATGTGCATACTGTAATAATATGATCCATAAATTTCTCAAACATTCCGCTTTATCGAGCTATATAGAATGCACTAGAGAGCCGTAGAATGTTCTACTCATAAAATATAAATTCACTACTACTATAACTAAAAATATCAATATTTACATTCATTTCTATGTGATTGTAGAGTCTTAACATACGTGATAATGAGTTGAAAAAGGCCATATTGTTTTTAAACGTTCGTTAGTACAAAAAAATTGATCTATCAGTGTTCTTAAGCGCCGACTAGGAACATTTAAAGTTATACTTTCCAAACAAAATATAGAGTCAACTTCGCCATAAAGAACATTATAAAGAAAAATAAAGTCAGCAATTTTTCTCCTAACTTCCAGCTTGACAACACTTGTTCAAGAATGCGGTGTAGTTTTCCACTCATAAAAACATTGAAACAGCTGATACAATAAAAAATAAACATTTAATTTGAGTTGTGTAATTGTGTATGTGAGGATGTCAAAATGAGTATCTAAAATTTTGTCCAGAAATGTCACAAAGTGATCGTGATTGCGGCCATCGAAACCGAAATTCGAAAAAGTTTTCAGGCTACAAAGGAATGCCGTTTTTGTCGTCGTGTTTTGAGCCGTGCTCTAATTGAAATTTTGGACCCCCGAAGTACAAATGAAATAATACGATTTGATGTAAAATACAATTGCAAAACTGATGCGTAATACTGATCATCTTGCTTTTATGTAACAGGTGTTAAAGGTTCACTGCACTTGGTGTAGCAATGCAGTACCCTATGCACCACCATGTGTGGATAAGGGGAAGGAGTTTAGTGGAAAAATCATTGTTTACTAAAAGGATTTATATTTAATTTTTTATGTTTACAATTTTACCAAGCATTTCAGTTCCCCGTAAAAATCTCGTACGTTACATTTTGCCTGAGGTGAGCTACGTTGGAACACATTTTGTATTACGTGATTCAAGAACGTGAATGATAGTATGTTGTGACGTCATACGAAGCCCGTCACGTAAACCAGGTCATGTCGTCAACAACGTAAAGGGGTGGCTTTTTGTAACGAAACACCGCTTTGTTACATTATATTTACAGCAACAATGGCGCTTTTTGGTGAGTGTGGATGTTATCATAGAATATATCACGTAGGTATATTCTAAAGAGTACAAAAGGTATATTTTCTTTTACTCTGTTTTGCAAATGCAACATTGTTTCATATTATATTCGCTTCTATTGACTCGGCAGCCATAATGATAATATTGGTAGAGAGACAGATTTTTAAAACTTTGAATTAAAAAAATTAATAATTTAAAGTTCATTAAAAAAATTGTGTGAATTATTTGTAATTAATAAGTATTAAGTATAGAGTAAAAACATATATTAATGAATCCTCCAAAGTAAAAACATTATAAGTAGCAACATTTTGAACGTACACAAATACTTGTCGACAAATTACTGGATTATACCCATGCTGGGCTGATATCAGATAAATTTGATATCCCAACAGAGACAGAGAAACTCTGGAAACGAATGTGGTTATCTAGGCGTTTACAGGGCTTATGACCTGTCATTGGCTGGGTTAAACCCACATTCGTTTCCAGAGTTTCTCTGTCTCTGTTGGGATATCAATAATATCTAACATTATAAGTAGTTTAAAAGTAATGAAATATTTAGAAAAAAGTATTATACTGGCCGTATGATTTTGTTTATGGCTGAATAAAAAAATGTACAAACAAACAAAACGTTCTTCCTATTAATATCAGTGCGATAAAAAGAGGCAGCTGGTATCATAATTACCAACGTTGGCCAACTTAATAGTCTGCTTAAGATAAATGGCATGAATATGGAGGAAGCGAAGGTCAAGAGATAATAATCATCATCATCATCATACATATCCACTTGCTATGTGGAGCATATGGAATCCACAAACTGCCGTGATGGTTATGGTGTGATGGTTAGTTAGCTGAAAATAATGTCAGAAAGCATATTTAATAAATTAAACCACGACCCGTCTCAAATATGTAATTTATTTTTATAAAAAATCGTCTTGTATGATCTTGCTTTATGTAACAAATGATAAACATTTACTGAACTTTGTGTACCAATGTAGTGCGCATAACCTCAAAACTCCGGTTATAATATTTTATTTTTCGTTCTCTCAAAACACGACCTTAAAAAATCAAAAGTTTCCGAAAAGAAAATTTGTACCAAGTACCTACGCTTGAAATATTTTCATCGTCTTTGTTGCTTGGAAAAATATTTAAAGTAAAACAAAGAATTTATGGTACTATTTGCATATTTAAAAGTACCCCAAGAACCATATTCTCCATAGTAAAACACAGCCCGTTTTAAAAGTAAGATGGAAAAATGCTTTGCACGCAAAATTTGTCGTGATTTAAAATAAAATTCTGTGTGCTTCTATTAAAACAAAAAAAAGTTGAATTTATTAGATTTTTGTCGTATTATGAACGGAACGCTGAATTTCATTATTTTTATTTAGATGTGCTTATTTACAATTATTTACTTTTTACTTTCACATTTGGTCATACAGTGGTCATCTAAAAAATATATTTTAGATGTTATATTGTGTGTATCATTTTATCTGTGTTTAACCATCTATTTGTCAAAAGTAACACAATATTAAAAAAGACTTTAGAAAGTGCTTCATCTCCTTTTAGAATCAAAATGTTATCTACTTATAACCTTCTATTATTAATAATTGCATATATTATGTAACTAGGACTGCCAATAACCGACTTAAGCTATTTGGCCGTCTAAACTATAAATTAATAAATAGGTACATGTATGATGGGTACATTTACAAAAAAATTATTAAAGAATAAATTAATGAATAATTATTAAACTATATAAAATAATGTTTTGGTAACTAAATTTTAATTGGGTAGCAAATCAAATAAATCTGAGTCTTTTCCGCAGGTATGCCTACAGAAATAGAGGACACCAACAAATAAAATAAAAAGTAATAGTATAATATTGATGGAAAATTTTATGTATTATGTAAACAAAACTCTTGATTTTCGTTTATTTTTCTTTT
>JAGVSP010003699.1:0-45004 GCA_022494985.1 Micrasema minimum | reverse complement strand
TTTTGTAGGAAGCGAAGCATGGATTTGGGAAAAAAATAAAAATGAAAGTAGATTGAATGGTTGTATGCGTCTCCGGGCGAATGTGTGGTAAACTATGTAATAGGTGACAATTTTGAAATTAGGCAAAATAAAAGGCTGAATAAGCATTATGAAAAAATTAAAAAAGGCTTTTACTTGCGTCATGTAGAGCGAAAGGTGTAAAAAGAAGGGTAAAAAAAATTTTTATATTTGGGGAGGGAAAGTAAGACCAAAAAGACATGGCTGATAATTTTTAAAAAAGTGTTTGAAGGGGGGCATGTAAAAATCGGAATAATCGACGGGTGCATGAAAATGTATGAATGTAGAAAGCAAGAGAAGTATGCCAGGACAGAGTGGTGTGGCGTTCCTCTCTGCCTACCCCTCGGGGACATGGCGTGGATGGTTAGTTTAGTTTAGTATAATATTTCATTATTATAAGAATTCAGAACTAGCTCACTAAGTGCAGATTTTTGGTAAATGGGGTATGGGTATGAGAAAATTTCAACCAAAGCAATCTATTTTCGGTAAAAAAAAAAAAAATCCGATTTTAAATAAAACAAACACACATTCAAACACAATTTAAAAAGAAAACATGATCAAACATCTGTTTCCATGCATTTCTATTTCTCCAGAGTAATAAAACTCTTCAACACTTTAAGCTGTGTATTTAGTTTTTTGCATAGAGCTGGACTGATTTTGATGAACTTGCCCATAGATTGCTGGCTTATATTGTCTACCGAACAAAGAATTCACTAAAGAAAGCACTTCCATTACCAATTATCTAAAAATATAACCTTCCTATGATTAATTTCATAGCACCACTTCTATTCTAATTCCGCAATCTAAAGACGTCCAGCACTTAGGCCATACACGAAACGTGTGACGTCGAAGTCAGTTGAATGACGCAGATGCCTATTGATGTCGAAGGGAGTGACGTAGTGGGTAGAAGGGAATGAAAGTAACTCACAATTAAACCATGCGTTTTTTCTACTTCACACATTTTAGAGAGTAGTGACTTTATTTAAAACATGCATATACAGACAACATCATCATCATTTCTGGTGCTACAACCCATAACTAGTCCTGGGACGTTTCCCTTCACTCACGTCCTGGTCCTCCGGATGCTACTCTTCAGTTTCTTGGCTTTCCTCTAAAATAAAAATACTAAATAATATGTTTGTGCCTATACTTAATTATTTTGCAATAATTTTAACTATTAAAGAAAAAAGTATGTTGATGGGGGAAAAAGGATCAATAAATTGGTTTTAAGTGAGCAGTCATGCAAATTTCCCTTCCGTACGCGAGTTCGTTTGAATCAAAAAAATGGTTTGCGCCATAAATGTCCACGTGTCAACACAAAACACACCATTATATTACCCTTTATGTGGACGTTAAGATAAAAAACAAATAAAAGTTTTTTTACCATGCGCCTTGCAAATTTAAACAAAATGTTTATTCTAAGCGATGTCTTAACCGTATGTACATGCTAATCTTAATTTATGAAATAATAGAAAGCAATTTAATGTTTTAAAAAAAATTGCCCTATCTTCTGTCTTCCATCACATATTTGGTAAAGTAATCCTATATCCACTTTTGTGGAGATTTGTCTCCTCATCCAAGCGATCGGGGCCAGCACTATATCCCAAGTAAGTTTCCAGTCACAGTGTATTCTATTTCTTCATATTAAACTGACTATTATAATATACATGAAGTTAACAAAACTCTTAGTACAACCGAAAACCCGTGAATCTTGCATAATATTGGAGTCGAAATGTGGAATATGACTTTGAATCTAAACTTGAAAAAAAAAAAGTTTTCTTTTCAAGACAAATTCTTATTAAAATACAGCTTTTTATTGTTTTTATCTTTACGTACAGTATTAATTTTACTAAATAAATTATATTTGACAACAAGTTGCAAAAATTTTATCGGAAAAAAAAAATTCGTAAAAAAAACTATCAGCATTCAATTGTCTCGAAAACTATGGGCTAAATAAAAATAATAGAATTCAAATCAGTGTCGAAATCGACATTCCATACTATACTAATCGATGTAGGTATTCCCTGATTTCCCGCTTGTACACTCGACTTAGTTTTAGTGTTACACGGATCTTAATTATTGAATTTAATAAAAGCTATGCTTGATTGATTCGGATTCACTTTGTAAATTTACTAAGATAATCAAACACTGTCATATTGGGTCATAATATTGAACTAGTTTTTCTTTAACATTGGTGGACTTGACCAGATGGTACTAATTAAAATTGAAGGTAGGGGCTTGGTTAACATAAATTTTTGATACATAGAAGTTAAAGACCGGGGGACCTGGTGAGAACTAAGACTTATGCTATGTAGTTTGTACTTTGAGGGGAGGTCAAGAAGAGGGGTCTAAAAACCAGGTGAATAAATTATAAAAAAAAATTATGTAACGCATAACGGATAAAAATATCTTGACATCGAAGTCTACAACAAAGAATAACAATTTTTACAAACGATGTTTTATGATACGTATGTTGTGTGCTGGATTATGTAATATCCATATCTTAATGACAAGAATAAAAATACACAATTAATTTTACTATAGTACACTTTTACAACACCAGCAATAACTTTGGTGCTTCTTTATGGCAGGCCCGCCACTATGGATGCAGAAAACTGCAGAATTATGTTTTGTATTATGGAAAATTATGCAGTCAGTGATAAAAGTGAATCGCAAATGTGAATGACAGGGATGTAAATCACCCGCGGTGCACGCAACAGCTATCATTATTATTATTATTATTCATTATTATTATTATAACTCATTGAAAGTAACCCGAGATTGCGAAGAAGATAATTAGGACTTATTAAATGTAGCCTTCTCAATTAGCGTGCGCATGTGCAATGCGTTTAAGACAATTATTGCAAACCGCACATAAGATAGGCGCTATGTACCAAAGACATTTAAATACGATAGAAACATTAACCATGCTTGCCTATTTTACAAGGCGTTAGGTTCTCGGAGTCCTGGACGTCCACTGTTGACAATTCGCCGGCATTCAGAACTGCGTCAGAGCTGCGGGACGTGGACTTGACTTGGGATGATGCACGGGAGCTGGCGGCCGATCGCTTGGCCTGAAAGCAGTTTGTGGAATCCTTACTTGTTCAAAATTATGAAATAAAATATGGAAAAGGGAGTAGTGACTCCGAAACCTGTCGGTCGTTTTTTAAATATACATAAGTAGTTTAAAATAAAGTGTGCTTTATATCACAATAAGGACATAAGTAGTCTTAAAAAAATGTTTTCAATGATACTCAATGGCAAAAATTTCATTAGATGTAATCGATTAATGTAATGACATTTTAATCGAAATGACTTTGGGGTACAATTTTTTCCGAGTAAGGCCAAAATTGAAGTTGCTATCAGTAAATTGTCTTCCGACTAAAGCTCATTTTATACGTTCCTGCGTAACTGCGGAGCAAGTTGCAAAGGGAGTGGACTGTATACGTGTATATATATTTAATTTACAATACCAACCCGTTCCTTACGATGAGTGTTCTAACATTTTTGTGAATTTCACTTCACACGTGTCACGGTTCAGCTAACTTGGTCATATACTACGAATGCCTCGAAGACAAATAATATTGATGTTGAAATGCTTCTTTTAAATGAAAAAAACTTGAATAATTTTTATTTTAAAAGCTTTTAGCACCTTGTGGCTTTTGATTCTGCTGTTAACTATTAAATAATAAATTGCTATTGCATTATTGCGTTTCTAATTGAGATACCACAAATAAAATTGTATTTTCGTGTACCGTATCGTTTACTTAATCTTACCTAATAAATTGTATTTATTACAAAAATTCAAATATAATAATATTAAAAAATTTAAAAAAAAATTAAAATTACTTTTACGGAGAAGAAACAAATAATATTTACAGAATCTGTAAAAATTTACATAAAATTCAATTCGGGTTAAGGTACCCCTACAACCCCTAGGAGGAAGGGGAGGGAGAAACAACATTTTACCAAATCCACATGAATATCAACCGGAAGCAAATATAAAGGGATCAAGGTACCCCTCATTTCCTTACATAGATAGGTCTAAGGGTCTCCTCGAGGGATCTTGTGATGTCCACATGCTCCACATAGGAGCGAACGTGGTGAAAGAAGAAGAAGAACAAATTTTCTGACAAAATTCCTCTCAATTTGGGAATAGTTAGAACGATTTCAACCAAATCTGGTATACACATGACTTGCAATGCAGACACAGGTAGGAGGGGTCGGGGGAAACCTGTCGCTTCCATGAGGGGGAGGATTCTTATAATTACTAATCATATTCTAATGTGTTTATCAAATTTTGTTAAAATTAGGTACTAGCCAACTGGAAAAAAACGGTAAAGGAGGAAAGTAAGGTACCCTACCCTTTACGCCCCTAGGAAGAAAAAATGGATAAATAAAATAAAAATAAATTGATTATTGATGATGCTTTTTTTAACCATTTTTATTTTCAAGGTCGGGCAACGCCAGGTACTAATCTAGTAGAAGTACATACACATTATAATATATTATAATATTTTGTGTGTTTTCTTCGTTTCTGTTGAAATATCACTTGATATGCACAATACAAAATAGCCATTAGTGATATATTATATTACTTTGACGCGGCATCGTAAAAGGTGTAATTTGTGTTGTCCGCTAAAATAATGGCTGCGTGCATGGTAGCGATATGACGTGTGATACAGTACGAGATAATTGCTCAAACTGTGGACGATGTTATCAGGAGATTAGCAGATAGCAGGAGGCATAATGCACCAGTCAAGGGGGGATATGTACTGCCACTTACATAACGGTACATTTGTCGTTTTTAGGTCGAGATTCAATTATTTAAAGATGTTAGCAATCGAACTCCCGAACTACACGAAAAAATAACATTAAAATACTTTTGTCGTAGTTAGCGCGTTGAGCTACCATGTTTAAGGTCGCGGGTTTGATTCCCGACGGGGTAAATATGAAATATTCATTTCAATGAGAGGTAAGAAAAATATTTTAAAATTTAAGGAAGTGTGTCAGGACAGAGTGGTTTAGCGTTCTATCCTCTCTGCCTACCCCTACGGGGAAATGTCTTGATGGTTAATTAGTTTGTTTATGAGGTTTATCACATTAAGTCATTCTGAAGACAAACAAAACACAGATTTACCCAAAAGCATTGCAGATTGAAATTGGTCCTAAAAAACGATACGATAATCATATACAAACATCCTTCATTCATCCTCTTCCCTATCCCTTTCCTTTATTCCTCTATTCTATTTCCCGATGTCATATTTTTGTGTATTAATCTTTTAAATAATGCATTGTAATTTTTAAACTTTATCTCCCCACCAATACTCGGTACAATAAATGATTTTCACTAAAATAACTAAGGGCTAGTAGGCTAGCTAGGAAGATATTGCTCAAAAGCAACAAGCCCGCCCTTGTACACTTACTATGTAATTGTACATGAAGTTTTGAATAAATTAATAAATAAATAAATATGAGGAAATCGACGAAAAAAATACGATTGTGTCAAAATTTACTTCTTCTCTTTTGAATTTCCGAAAATTACCTGTTTTGAATTAGGTCTACATTATGTATGTATAACCTTACATTTATGCTATACCTTATATAAAATTTTTGTGTATTGCTCTTGTAAGAAGTCGGCTTGAATATAACTCGGTCATTTGGTTAACGTAAAATTAAATTTTAAACTAAATATTCCCGTTACATATTAAGTATATAAATTACAACTATTCAAATAACTTTTTGAATATACGAGTACAAACATTAGAAATAGATTAATATATATAATTATTTACTATTTTTATACAAAGCATTAAAATTTATGTTTGATTGTTGTCAATTAACAGATTTAATTAGTATACGAGTTCCTGGTAGAGATACCCGTAGTAACGCACTATTCTACTGCAGCCAATCATCGACAAATAACAGAGCGAACTCATCTATACGACGAATGCAAACAAGTATGCTAATAACATAAATGTTTTCAACACTAATCTAGTTAATTTTAGGGAGCAGTGTATGGAGGCCATTTCTGGCGGCGATGAATAGTTAGTGTACCATTTGCAACTTGATCTATCTAATTTTATATTGTATTATTACCACTTGTAACGTGCTCCTTTGAATATTATTTTGTATATTATTGTATTTTTTTCTAGTCGTAGTTTTCTTGCCGAATTGAATATAAATGTATGAATATGAAATGAATGTGTGTGTATTTTCTTTTTTGTTTGCAATGTTGGCATGTATCCATATACTGTGATACTTTCTAAAAATGTTTATACAAAATCCCTACGGGCGTTCAATCATTAAAAATATAATTAAAATAAACAAAATGAATGTACGATATTGTGGCGGGCGACAATGACGTCACGACAGTGACGAGACGACAGTGGGCCGACCGCCAGTCGACAATGACGGCACGATCCGACAATTGCCGAACGCCGACGTAAACGTACGAACTCGCCAAACGGGCGAGGAGAATCTTTTGGACTTCCTTCGTCACCGCACGCGTATTTTGGGCACGGAATTCCCGCCAACTTAGTATTTCGCATCGTCATTTTATTTTGCCTAATTTAGTTTGTAGAATCTTTATTACAGAGTGTTAGCTTCAGTAGATTAGTTTTGTGAATAAATCATTGTATTGCAAATCGTAAGTACCTGTTTTACTTTCTCTCCTTCTGTGCACCCACATAAGTACATACTACATTATTAGGCCACCAACTAGGTGACCTTCCACAAATTAGTGTTCAAATAGGTAACCATAAATTGGTATACCCCGACGTTTGAACACGAAAACACAACATTAAACAATCAATCACGGTGACCCCATTCAAATTCCATAAAAATTGCGCAAAATTTCAGACAGAAAAATCCTCGCTTCGCAAAATTGTGCCACAATAATTTTTTTTCGGTCCGGTACATAAAAATTTTTAAAATTCAATCATAACCGAAAGTTAAACTATTTATTTAAATTGTAATTATTCAAGATTAATGTGTTTTAAGGTTAATTTATTTCAAGTTAATTTTTTTCAAAGAAATCGATTTTTCATATCGAGCTAATCGAGTGAATTTTTACTGTCGGTACCTATCATCAATGTAAATGTAAGGTATTTCAATTTAGATTACACACATCAGTGAATTATGCTAGCGAATTTAGTAAAGTGTGGTTAATTTCTTAACAATATTACTCGAGCGGGATTACTTATTGCCGATGCATATTTTATTCAAACAGGTGATTCATATTTTAACTAAAATTATTTAACAGTCAAAACAGATACTTATCTACACAAACATAACATAATTCGTTAATATGCCAACGAGCGACCCGTTTACCAAAAATCGCACGCCGAGTAATACATTCCCACAACGTAGATAAAATTTATATATTATTTTTTATTTTTATTTCTTGAGAACGAACACACAAACAATTCACACAAACATTTACATAGGGTGCCAGATTGAGTGGAGGTACTTAACAGGGTACCGGAAAATATTTTTTAAAAGTTTTTAAATTTTGTTTTTTTCAAAATCCGGTACATAATTTTTTTTGACAAATATTATATGGCGAGTCAAGCGTGACGTAGGCATCCGAAGGTTTTCTCCTTGTGAACGCACTGTGAGAGTAAGTTTTTTTTACCAGCGAAATTTATTACGAAATATTTTCAGTTGGCGCAGTCGTTCACAATACTTGCAACTTGTAAATATTTTTTTTTTGTAAATACAAATTGAAACTATCAAACAAACATGTATTCGCGCGGCTAAGCCGACGAATTTTTAACAGTTTATTGGACATTAAGCATCCATAAACATTTTTCTAAATACTTTATATTGTGTGAACTGTACTATATATGTTTTATATTTTTAACCTAGGCTATGCATGTTATTATGTGTTACAGATTTGAAGTTTTACAATAACATTTTGTAAAACTTGATATATTGTACAACGGACACTCAAAAGGAATATTAATATTGAGAGGGGACACTCAGGCTTGAGGGATACAAATACCTAATAAATAATAAATGGAAATTGTGTTCCGCCGTGTGGTAAATTAATTATAATTAATATATTTTCTGTTTTTAATTTTCTTTTCTATAACTTGCCTACAGTACATACATAACAACTAGCGACTCTGACATTAAAAAAAAAAAAAAAAAAAAAAAATTGTTTTTAAAATTTAAATTTTGAATTTAAATTTAAATCTGATAATTTAAATTTAAAATTTTATACAACTACACTTATTATTGAATAGTATTATTTCAATATTTCAACTTATGTTGTAATCACGATTACATACATTTTTCTGAATTTTTTATTAAATAATTTTTTAACTGTAAACCATGGCTAACAAGGACAACACGGACTTGACAAATATCAACACAGCAAAACAACATGTTCCACACGGATAGGATTAGCGTTAAATTACCCCAGCTATGGGTGAACAACATCGAACTGTGGTTTAAGCAGATATAGAGCACAATTCGAGTTGGCAAATATAGTATCGGAAGACGCACGTTATAGTCACTTAGTGTCAAAACTTGAACAAAACGCACATAGAACAAGTTTCAGATATTTTACTCATGGAACCGAACCGAGCAAAAATATACGAGGCTGAAGGAAGCTATAATCCAACGCATGGGCTGTCCACAGGACAGAGGAGAGAAAAACTGTTTTCTTCCTTACAGCTTGGGGATCGAACCCATCCAGCCTACTTAGAGAAATGCGGACGTTAACAATAGGTTTACAAATAGACGATACGACGTTGCAATACTTGTGGACACAGCAACTGCCCAAGACTATCCAAGCTCATTTAGCCATAAGCGAAGATGACTTGGATAGACAAGCGACAATAGCAGATCGCCTAATACAGGTGTATACACAGGATAATGTAGCGGTAATTAGGTACCAACAAATAGAGATAATACTAATAGCTTAGAACAGTCCGTACAAGCTCTAACCCAAAGGTAGAGAGCTTATTCAATAAAATTAATAACACCCAGACAACAAAGTCACATCAACAACAACACTAACAATAGATTCAATCGCAGTAACAATTTTCAATAACAACAATTTCAACAACAATTTCAATAAATCAAGTTATAGGGCCAACAGGAATAACAAGAAAACCTATTCTTTGTTATTTCCATACAAAATTTGGCGACCAGGCTAAGGAAATGCGTCACACATGTGAATTTAAACCGCATCTAACTTCAAAAAACTAGATGGTCGAATCATAGCGAGACGGTTGATTCGACCCAACACAACTCGTCTCTTTGTTAAAGATCGTGATACCGTGTGTGGTCATACCTCGTTGACTCCGGATCGGAAATAAAAATAATTCCTAGATCTTTACACAAACGCCATGGAGAAAAGTCTCAAACTGATTCTCTATGCAGCGAATGGGACTACGATACAGAGTTTCGGAGTTACCCACCCGGTAACGCTGAATTTGGATGTAAACAACCGTTTTACATACATGGAAATTTATAATAGCGTACACGACACGCCCTATTATAGGAGCAGATTTTCTCCACAATTCCACCTGTTAGTCGATGTTAGGTAAACAAAAAAGGTTAGTAGACAATACAAACGGCAAGAAATAGTCAGAGCATTTGACATCTCCACAGACAACAACATAACATGTTCATTTCATTAACAGACAAGACCAAACATTTACCACTCACACTCATATTGAAGTATCCACAACTAGTAGATATCAATAAACCATACGCAGGGCTAGATAATAAACACAACACAATCCACCATATAGATAACCCGTGGCAAACCCGTTATGTGTTAAGACTCGTCGGCTGTCCCCAGAACTACTGAGCGCAGCAGGCGAAAACAAGAGTTCGATCACATGGTGGCCCATAGGTATTTGTAGACCCTCCAAGAGTGAGTGGGCCTCGCCATTGCATATGGTAAAGAAGAGCGATGGTACCTATCGTCCTTGTGGCGATTATCGAAGCTTAAAACGCACAGACGGACGGTACTGATCGTTATTTCCTTGCCACATATTCACGACATATGCAATGATCTATATAACTGTAAACTGTAAATTTTTTTCTAAAATTGACTTACAACGCGCATATCATCAAATTCCAATTAATGAAAAACTGGACTATATTAAAAAACAGCAATAACCACACCATTCGGTTTATTTGAATTTGGTAAGAATGCCATTCGGACTATCATGCGCTGCACAAACATTCCAACGACACATCAACGAAGTCACAAGAGGACTGGAAGGAGTACACGCATACATCGACGACATACTGATCGCTTCACCAGACGAAGAAACACATGTGGAACACCTGAAAGCTTTGTTCCAGCGACTTCAAGACCATGGAATGGTGTAAACCCCATCTAAATGCGAGAGTTTGCCAAGAAAACACTATTATTTCTTGGTTATGAAATTTCGGTTGAAGGCATCGGACCCTCGCCAACGAAAGTGGAAGCCATCACGAACCTCAACAAGACCAGAGACCATCAAACAGTTGAGAAGATTCTTGGCCATGGGAAACTTCTACCGGAGATTCATACCACGAGCAGCACACAAATTGATACGTCTACATGATTACCTCAAGGAGCCAAAAAGAACGACAACAGAAAAGTAGAGTGGAACGAAATCACTACACACGATTTCGAAGAGATCAAGAACTCGCTGATTCAACGCCGCTAAAACTTAGCTACCCGGAGGAAAACAGCAAGATGTCAGTGTGGACAGACGCTTCAGATTACGCAATTGGAGGCGTGCTACAACAAACCCACAGACGGCATCAACTACAAACCGATAAGTTTCTTCTCAAAAAAGTTGAACAAGGCTCAGTGTTCATATAGTACGTAAGACAGGGAACTACTAGCCATTTTTGAGACTGTAAGGTACTTTCAACATTATCTGGAGGGCAGAGAATTCTGTATATACACGGACCATAAACCAATACAATTCGTGTTTAAAAGGAAAAGCAACGACAAGAAAGCCCAGACAACTCAGATATCTAGACTACATCTCACAGTTCAGCACGGACATCAAATACATAAAAAGGAGAAGACAACGTCGTCGCCGATACCTTATCAAGGATCGACATGATCGAACAAGAGGCAAACATATCGTTCGAAAAGATCCATAAAGAACAAAAGCAGGACAACGAACTACTTGCACTCTTGGACGACAAGAACACTGCTCTTGATCTGATCAAAACCAACATGCAGGACATTAGAAATCATCTTTGATCTCAACAAAGGCAACATGCGACCGTACATCCCAAAAACGCTACAGAGATCTTTCTTCAACCAAGTGCATAACCTCAACCATGCAGGAGCCGACGCCACGACCAAGACAAACACAGTCAAAGAGGCGTCTGGAAAAATATGAAAGCAGACTGCGCAGCTTGGACGAAGGCCTGCATACCCTGTCAGAAGAGCAAGGTCAACAACACACACGAGGACACCGATCATCAAGATCGACATGCCGGACAGAAAATTCTGCGTGTTCATGTCGACCTCATCGGACCTTTTTCCACCATCTGAGGGACTGAGGTACTGCCTCACATGTATATCGACCGATACATCTCGGATGGGCGGAAGTAATCCCTATCGCAGATATCCAGACCCACACAATCATCAAGAGCCATCTGGGGACAACTGGATTGCGAGATAACGGCGTACCGGAGAAAATTATAACTGATCAGAGGTAGGCAATTCATGTCTACGGACTTTAGCTTGTTTTGTTCAGATCAGGCATAGCACACTCCAACACGACGCCTTACCATCCACAAAGTAATGGCTATGATCGAGCGATTTCACAGAACGCTAAGACGGCCATTAAAGCTCATCACCCTGTTCCTTGGACAAAGTCGATCAGCACCATACTACTCGGGACTGAGGGCCACACTGCGCACCAATGCAGAGCACTCAGTAGCAGAGATGCTCGTATGGGTGCAAACTAAAGTTACCCAGCAGACATCCTGGAGCAACGAACGACTACATTGACCCGGACTCCTACACTAGGCAACTGGTAAATTTTATGCAAAACGTCAAACCAAGGCCAGTCGGAGCACCACAATAAAGTAACGTTTTCATCCACCCGGAACTAAAACGAGCCACACACTTGTTTCTGAGGGACGACAGAGTGTACAAACCCCTGATGCCGAACTACAAGGGGGCCCTACAAGGTCATCACCAGGGCGGAAAAGACGGCAACACTGGACGTGGATGGTGAACACAAGAAGGTTTCGCTGGACAGGTGCAAGCCGGCGTTCCAGACAGCAGAAGAACGAGCCAGCCCCAGCGGAACAGAAACAGAACAACCGGCATACACAACGCGTAGCGGCAGGAAGGTGATACAGCGTCAGTTTTGAAAAAACGGTTTTCAAAAACTTGGAAGGGGGCTGTGTGGCGGGCGACAATGACGTCACGACAGTGACGAGACGACAGTGGCCGACCGCCAGTCGACAATGACGGCACGATCCGACAATTGCCGAACGCCGAACGTAAACGTACGAACTCGCCAAACGGGCGAGGAGAATCTTTTGGACTTCCTTCGTCACCGCACGCGTATTTTGGGCACGGGGATTCCCGCCAACTTAGTATTTCGCATCGTCCATTTTATTTTGCCTAATTTAGTTTGTAGAATCTTTATTACAGAGTGTTAGCTTCAGTAGATTAGTTTTGTGAATAAATCATTGTATTGCAAATCGTAAGTACCCTGTTTTACTTTCTCTCCTTCTGTGCACCCACATAAGTACATACTACATTATTAGGCCACCAACTAGGTGACCTTCTCCAAATAGTTACCAACTAGGTACACTATAATATACAGGGTATAACAAAACTCGATACACAAGCGGGAAACCGGTGAATCTACATAATATTTCGAGTCGATTTTGCAGAGTAAAATTTTTTGATTTGACCCTTAGTTTTCGAGAAAATTGAGTACGAAGTTTTTTAGAAAGCGTTTTAATTAGAATTTGAGCAATTTTACTTAATTTCCCATACTTATGAAACTTAAGTGAGAAAAATGTTTTTTTTTTCAAGCTATCCAGATTAAAAAGTTATATTACACAATCGTCTCCAAATACGGTGTAGATTCCCCAGTTTTCGGGTTGTACTACGAGTTTTGTTACCCCTGTATACTATATACCCAAAAGGGTTTCCAGGGGGGGGGGGGGGGGGATTTTGATATTGTGGTAACATGGTGCGACTCATAGTGCGCACAAAATGGAGTAGGTACAGATACACACAATAATAATAACATAATATTATTATGCCTACCGATGCACACAGCATGTTCACGATTCGCTAACAATTTCCATCAAACGCTTTGTAGTATGTAGGCCAGTAGGTTCAGTAGGCAGTAGGTACAGGCAGGGAAGAGGGCATTTCCGATGATTTTTTTTTTGATTATGCATTGTCCAGTTGCTCTGGCTGGACCTCCTACGCAGATCGTGAATGTTTTTTTCTACTCAAATAGCAGGACTGCATCAAGGCTTTAAAAGATCAATAGGTGGTGCGTTGATAGAAATTTGGAAAGGAAAAGGAAAAAAAGAAATCTATTGGACAAACAGGGTGGACTGTACAAGAAACGCATTGACAAACATAAAAGAGCATGTAAACTTGGGACACCCTGACGAGTCTAGTACGGCAATTAGCCGATTATTTGAGTCTGGACACTTTTTCGGCTATTACACAAACCAAAATAAACTACAGGCACACGACCTAAATTAAAGAGGCTATCGAAATACACGAACATCCAAACAAATCATTAACAGAGTATGACGGACTTAAACTTGTCAAACACACATGGTTTCCAGTATTACACGACATAAACACCAAAATAACTATTGCTGGACTGCGACTCACGGGCTAAATGAATTCAAGTACATTTCAATAAACACACCTACATTATGGTATCTACTACATTACTTTCACCCTGAAGGGGGGGTGGGGGTGGCGCCTGGGGGGGGGTCACGGTTGGCTTCCAAGTCCATAAACACACACACATTATGTGTCGGATAAGAGATGACAAAATGGCGCAAACACGGCGGGATAATCCCGAAAACAAAACACATACCGATTAGAATCGTCACGACGTGACTAGTGAATCTACGCACATAGAACTCTTGTGTCTATTTGCTAGTCTTCCTCGTTTCCACTATGTAAAAAGGAGCTACATGGACAGGCCTGGTTTGACGTGGGTACTGATTCAACTTGAAATTTCGATTTCAATGTACCTACTGTGTCCAGATTATTCTAAGCTACTTCTCCCTTTCTATAAAAACGCCATCTGCTGTATCGCCTGGCTAGCCGTTTTCAAGTATTGTCCAGTAGCTCAAGCTCAGATAAACTATCGACGTAGTTAAAAGCGTGAATGCTTCGACCCAGTGCGATTCTCGTGTTACTAATTTCGTTTTGTTACACCTTCGTTTTCTTTAAATCACGTGTTAACGATATCGATTTGAGTCTAGGAGCGACTCCACAATGATCATACTACTTGTTCAATACCCATACGCGATCGCTAGTGAGCCCGTGAATCTTTTGACGATCTGAGCCGAGCGTTCGAGTCCTTGATCTACGCTATATTTTCGCGGCCTTTCTTTGTCATTCAACCGTCAATTCATCCGCGCCTTGTCCTTGATTTTTATTTTATGTCGTTCGACTGCTCATTTTTCTCAATATCTTTGGCATGCCTGGGGGCGGGTGGAGGGCGGGAGGGGGGTGGGTGGGGGGGGGGGGGAAACCTGCGTAAATTATACATAAAGATTGAATGAAGATTTGTGCGTAATAATGGATTATATCTCGAGAAATGTGCTCGCCGATATTTAGTCAATTTGAAGCTTTCACAGAGAATTCAAATAATTTACATAGTATGCACCGACTCGATTTACTTATCCCCGAACGCATCTCGATCACTTTTAACGGCGTGTTTGCCATTGTGATCGCTCGTATAACGTCTAACCGTTTAAATCATTCCATGGGTATTTTATTATTTTTTTTTTTTTGTTTCTTTAATTTTTTTTTTTTTTTTCGTTTATTTTTATTTTTATTTTAAAAAAATCGTTATCACGTTCGCGTTATTAACGAGTCTGGGGTACTGGATCTGTGATCACGAGCTAACAGATCATCTCCTACTAGACTCCGATACATGATTACGTGTGTAGTGGATGTGTACCATAAAACGATTCGTGAAATATTGGTTACTTCTTCATTGTGTATTTGCAAAATTAATGTCTATACCGCTTATGGTGAATAGCACACCATATTCGCTAAGTGTAATTAAATATTGAGCGGTGAGTTGTATTCTTCTTTCAGTAATCTTCTTATTCCTTGGGTTATGATAAGTTATATGTTCTTATATTGAATTGTTAGTTTTGAGTTTTTTATTTTGTTGGAAAGTATATATAATAGATAAAAAATGCTTGTTATAGTGTATTGAAGGTATCGCGAAGTGGGTAGTGGCAATATTTTAAGTTTTAATTCGTATAATTTTTATATATATTTTTTTATATTTTATCTCATTTAATTATACTTGATTTATATATATTCGATTAAAAACAAACTGTGGCATTGATTAAATTTTTTGCATTACAGAAAAATTTAAACGATCGTTACGTCCTTTAAAAAAATATACCTCTTCATCTAACTGCTATGTAAATGACATGGTAGATGAAGTATTTAAATTCGACTCTGTTGTCTGATTTCGCGACTACAGGGTGTTCCTCACAGCCTCTATCACCCACATAGCACCCGGAGGAGTAATCTTGTGTTCTTTTTTTTTGCTGAATACTGAGCGCGGCCCCAATAACACAAGAGAGACATATATTTATTAGAATAAAGGCGATTCTGTCAACTTTTTTGCCCCAATAAGACCCTTATCAAAAGTCCAATACAACAATCTGAAAATAATACAAGGAATGCAAACAGACAACTATCTTACCAAGTCTGTAACATTCAACATATTATTTGCTTTCTCATTAAAAATAAACTTCAATATTTTAAAAAGTGACCTGAATGTAACAGGTATGAATCATGAATTCACATGCATTTGGTCATATCTAATTTAGTGACCTGTGCTACCATTGGCCGTACGAATTAAGGGGAAAATATGTTATTTACTTTATTAAATAATATTTTATTATTTTATTTTCCGATATCATTTATATTACCTTCACTTATACGCACCCAATGGAGCATAGGGGGCACTTCATTAGTCCAAGCAACGTAATATTTCGTGTTAATTTTTAAATATAATCGGTGGTATTGATATTTGAAATAATAAGATTTGAAGATCAAAAAATACAACTAAATTAACTATCAAAATTCAATTTCATTAACATGGTAATAATAGTCGACGTGGGCCGAGACTATCAAGGGCTGATTTATATGGTATAATAATAAAGCCTAAAAGTAAATAATCTTATATGAAGTCGATTTAGTAGATTTAAAAAAAAAATACTTAATTTTCGAGAAAATTGAGTGAATATATATTTTTTGGAGAAATTCTTAGAAATTGTTATCAAATATAATTTATTTAGTTATATTAATACTATTCATAAAGAAAACCAAAGTATATACTGAATTTTAGTAACGATCTGTGCCATTTTACTTCATCTATTTTTCGTCGAAAAACATTTATTTTTTTAAAGCTCACATTAAGGGCCGGTTGCTCCAGGTCAGGTTAATTTGAAGAATCCGTCAAATCGTTCGTTGACATATGAATTCCAACGACAACGAACGATTTGACGGATACTTCAAGTGGACGTGACCTTAAGCTACGGCCCTTAATAAGTCATATTACACAGGCGACTCCAAAATATGATGTAGATTTATCAATTTTTGGGTTGTACTATGAGTTTTGTTACTCCGTGTACTGTCAAGCTATGTATGGCGTAAACACATGGGACCATGCGTTTACAAATTTTCATCGAGTTTACACGACATTTCGTATATAACCAAAGAAATATTAGATATTATTGATATCTCAACAGAGACAGATAAACTCTGGAAACGAATGTGGGTTATCTAGGCGGTTTACAGGCTTATGACCTGGTCATTGGCCGACTGGGTTAAGTGGCCACTTGAATGTCATTACAAACATTCCCCATTCCGCCTTATTATTTGACAACCATATATGACAATTTTTTGAAACTTTCTATATATGTTGAGTTTGTACCAGAAGCATCCACAATTGAGTTGGTTTTTCGGCAGATTTCTTATAAGTGACCTCTGTTGAGAAAATGGCTAAGCATTTTTTTGGCTATCTAACTTTAATGGTGTAGGTAATTTGTCTACAAGTATTTGTATTCGTTCAAAACGTTGTTAAAAAAATATTAACTAATATTAATATTTTTTTAAACTTAATTTTAAAAAATTAAGAAGAGTTTTTAAGTGCTTATAAATTATGCAATATTAAATAGCTGTATACATGGGTAGAGTATCAATATAGTGGTCTCTCAGTAATTGGGGTACAAAAATTCAGCTGAAATTGAAAGTCAGACTTATCAGTAATTAAATTGCTATCGTTACTTAAATTTGATAACTCAATCCGTTATTTATGAGTATGTATTGAAAAGCTACGGGATATTGTATATATACCTATTAAAAAACGAAGAAGCTGTTCGAAACTCGTTTTTATGCAATCGATGCAATGATCTTAGTATTGAAAGCTAACGTTGCGTTTACACGAGTCTAGAATCTTTGATCGCAATATTTTTATAAAATTAAAAAAAAAACATAAGAGTACCAGAGTAAGTTTTACCATTCAAATTTATTGATTTCGAAGATACTTAGGTAGAGAAAATAACTGTACATTTTTTTTTTTTTTTTTTAAGTCGGATTCGAACAGAGAGATTCTAATACAATGTCCAAAGTCTGCAACTAGACGACAACTAGACGACAATCTGGAATATAATTGATAAAGAGAAAACTCAGGAAACATAATTTTTTTCCCAAGTTTTTATAATCTTTCGAAATTTACAAACAAAATATTTGATAAACTTTCTTTCTCGTTTAATTTATTTATTTAATTATAGGTAGCTCTACAATGTGACAATATCTATCATTTTACATTTTATCATAACATACACGGTTTTATTGCACATCAATTACAGAATTACACAGCATTATTATTCTCGTACACAATTTACAGGTTTAAAAAGCTTTAAGTAGTTTGCATTAATATGTTCGATCAGAGGTTACAAAAAGATTTCAAGTTCCTCTTGAATTTACCACATCTATCATTAAATACATCAATATTTAAATGTTTTTCTATGTCATTGTACAGTCTTAACATTCGAGATAAGGAATTAAAGTGCGCCATATTATTGTTATGCGTTTAATTTTACGACCGAAGATGACTTATTGCGCCAACAATAATGTGCTGGCAATATTATTGCTTCGTGTAAACGAGCCCTTACCATGCAACAAAGTAAAAAAGGAATATTTATTTCAATTGAATTTTGTTTTTAAATTGATGATTATTGAAATGATGATTGGATTGAAATATAATTATCAAATAATCAGGAATGATTCTAAAATCTTCAGCCACAGGTTGATACGCGTCACTTGGACACTGGACATAAATATTATTTATGTGTGGTCCATACCACCAAGAGCGGTGGAAAAAGAAAAAAAACTATCTATAACCCTGTGGTTTATAATACTTATTCATAAGTTAGCAAGTACACTCGTCAAATTGGGGCATTATTCTCGAAACTGATCGGTCTCAGTATCGTAAATAATCGTCCATGAAAACGAAACTCGAAATAAACTTACTGGAATTTATGGTAAGAGAACTCTGTCGAGTATCAGTAATTTCATAAAATCTTAATCAGTACATGGTATACCAAGTGGTATAAGGTTATTATTCATTTCAACTGTTTTTTAAAGAGTAAGCGGGCTTCATTTGCTTATATCACCGTGATCGATCGTGACTACTTTTTTGACAGCATCGTATAGCCTACTTCAATTGTTGGGGTGAACATTACTGATGACACGCTTAAGGTATCGACCTCGATGAACCCTTTGATTTGCCGGACAAAAAATCGGGGCTTTATAATCTACAATCATATTAATAAGTCGGTATATTGTATTGAAAGCGAAAATAATCGTTGTATGCTGGATGGAGCTATTGTCAACCATTAGAACGAACAGTTGAGGGTTGATGCGATGGTGTAAACCTCTCTACGGGTCTCCTTTCTTTATCAATACTTTTACTAATATGTTGGTATAAGTTATAAATCGTCGTGTTACGTAATACATTATACCTAATGAGGGTCTCAATGACCTGTTGTTTGAGTGCTTAGTCACATTTTCAATATCGATCTATGTGGAGTATATGGATTCGGTCAAAACTGCTCAAGTTTACGATCATTTCACGTAAGGTTGCGGTTTTTGGTGGGAGAGCTGTGTCCAAGGAAACAGTCGGTTGGCAACAGCGGACGACCAGCGACACCGAGAATTTTTGCCTTGGAGTATTATGGTTAAGAGGTGTAGTTGTAATAGTAGTGTAGACGCATCTTTTCTGGAATACAAAGTCGGTTAAAACTCTAGGTGTAGATGATCTTGACGCTCTTGCAATCAAGAACATAGTTTGGATTCTACGACTTTGGGTGGTGATTAGCTGAATTGTGCTGTTCCTTACAATTGTTGTTTGTCGATTAGATATTTGAAATTGCAAGCTGCATTACGTTTAAGCATACTAATTGTTTACAGAGCACTCAATTTAAGTGGCGCAGGTCTTCCTACTCAAGACGAGAAATAGGTTGATAAATTGGTTGAAATTTTTGGTAGAACTTTTTGAATAGAGCAATTATTATTATTACTTTTTTAAAGTATTGGTGGGTCAAAAAATTATATGCAAATTTATTGGTTATAAAATAACAATATGCATGGGAATTTTTTTATTTTATTTTTTCGATGTCATATGAATGGTTTTTGATAGCGCGGTTTGAAAAAAGCGCTTTTTCAAATCTGCTTCGCAAAATCCTCCATTGGCGCGCAAAAAATACAGTGTGACGTCACATCAATATGGGCGCTGGACTTTGTAATGAATTTCCCGCCTTTCATAATTGAACGGGTCATCTCGTAATTTCGTGTTTTTAAACATAAATTTATAAATGAAAACAACATTTTTGATCATTGTGTTTTATATCGTTGGAATTGTAAAAAATATACTTTAATTATTTATAACGTTTTCAAGGATATTCATGCTATTGGGAACAACCCAATTGTATTTTTATTCAGTTGTTTTTTAATTTTTTTGTGCGATAGGGTATGTATTGTGTACTTTTATTGTCCTACTGAGTTGCCTACTGCAACTCAGTTGGACATGTATTGTTTTCTTTTTATGTATTTATTGAAATAATAAAAATAATAAAAAATATATTTATATCATTTCTCCGAAGGGGAAAGCAGAGAGGATAGAGCGCCATACCAATCCGCTCTGGCATACTTCTTCTTTTGCTTCACATTCACACATCTTCTCAACTGATTATTATTATTCCAACTCTTTACATATCCGATAAAAAATGAACAAATTCTGTTTCACTTTTAATAAAGTCGAGGTGTTTAAGATACAAAAATAAGTCGCTGCCGGATAATAGGTTAAATTTTTAATTTTGTTTGCAAATTTTTGTAAATTACTCAAAGTATTCCACATGCAATAGTATCGAGTTATTTTATGTAAAATATCGAGTTATTTTATGTAAAATATCGAGTTATTTTTACGTATATGACAGTAAACCAGGATTTTTTTTTAAATTAGCACGTTTTTCGGAGTTTCGCACGCTAAATACAGCCGTACGATTTGAGTATAAGAACTTTAGTTTCACATTGCTTTCTTGCGAAATGATTTTAGTGGCTACTTTACCTTGACGAATGGATGCAGACGGTATAAAAAGTGCTCTATCTGTTCCTATTCTAAATAGTCCGGGAACGTACCAGTGCAGCAAATAGCAAAAACCAGATGAAGAAGTTCGATGACCCACCGAAACTCGAGCCACGCTGCGTTTAGCCATTTTTTTGCAATGCACGACTTTCAATTGAGTGTAGTTATGCAGAAACTAGCCAACTGAAAGAAGGTTTGTAGCCGGAAATTGTCTGTGAATGCAGAAAAATTAAGCAAAAAATTACGAAAACATCGGTGCTATCCATTTTTACATAGAAATATTAACAAGCGAGATATGACAATTCAAAGTTTTGTATGCGATTTTAGCCATGTGCCTATTTAACTTAGCTTTTAGAGCCCCAGCAGACTAGAGACTTTCTATCGGGCGATAGTTTAGTCGGGCTTTTAATCAGTATGAAGATGTATGCAAGTGCGCATACTACAACGATCCGGTATCGGCCGATTGCTAAGTTTAATAGGTCTTGCGTTGCCTTTAAACTATCCTATCGGTAAACTATCGGCCGATAGCTTTATCAGTATGGCGCTCTTCCACGCGCGCACACTTGCCGATCGTTTTATCGGGCGATAGCTTTCTCCTTCGTAGTATTGCAGCAGTAATAACTTTTCTTCACAATATTGTTCCAACATTCATTGCGACCGCTCTCTTCAAAAGTCGTTTATTAACTGGAAAATCATTCGAGAGCAGTTGCCGACTGTTCTCTAGTCTGCGCACTCATCACCAACCCAGACTGTTTTTGTTGATTCAGTGTGCGCGCTAGCAGCCCAACCCGACTAAACTATCGCCTGATGGAAAGTCTCTAGTCTGCGCGGTACCTTACATGATTTCTGCGCTGCAGACACCGACTTATCCAAATGTACAAAAATTTAACATCCTAATTGTGACGCGTATAACTAGGTAAGTGTACGATGTGGATCGGTAAAACCTTTAAATTAAATTATTAACCGTTTACCATCACAAAATATTAGATGCGATATATCTAGATTCTATCGAAATCTCACCAGTAGCTCAATTACAAATGACTATCAACGTGCTAATAAGCGACGTGATAACGATTTCTCACTATGGATGTTTAACGTTTTCGCGATCACAATGGAACATCCGTTAAAAGTTATCGATCGGGATTATTATATTTTTTAATATTGCCACATTTTAACCTGATGCTTGGCAACACCTAATATTAAATGTCAAAATTCAAAATATTTACGTTTCGCGACATTATACGTATCGAATAATGTAATACCGCTTTAAATATGGAAATTAAAAAAAAATTGTAAGTAAACTAAAATAATTTAGTTTTGTAGAGTTTTAATTGTTTGTGCACAATTTATTATGCCATTTATTTGCATTAAATCAATTTGAGAAAGCAACTATAAAACAAACATTTGTCAAAGTATGCCTTTCATCTATGGTGCTTGGCAACGCGGACCGTGATATGCCACGTATAATGTTTCATTGTGATCTGTCAAATGCTTAGCACGTTTTTAAGCACGTCGATAATCATTTGTGATCGAGCTACTAGGCAGGGATTATATTACTACCTACTATTCCACGAAATTCTATGAAAAATGTATTTATTGACACAGTTATTTTAATGACACATGTTTTGGTTCCAAAATCCATAGGTTTTACATTGTGCTGTTCAAATTCAAATTCAATGCGAAGAACGTAGAAAGGTAATTCGCATTCAGACCTCAGCATGAATATATTAATTTTATGGTTCTTGGTCTTTTTCAAATTCGAAATTTGTTTTACGCATAAAATTCAAATTCAAGCTCTATGCGATAAACACAATAATATTTACATTCAAGTCCCAAGCACAGCTTGAATTGTTTGCTATCATTATTTTTTAACCAATAAATTTTAAAATTGGAAACACGAGCCTATCCAAATTCCTGATTGGGCGTTTTACGCAGTGAAAAAAAACCGTACACACACCCCGTCCAACTGACCAATCAGAGGGCGAGGGGTGTGGCATGACCCTTCCGCTACCGGGTTCCTACTCCGGGCCACTAGACTATAAGGGTAGCGGGCCAAGTACTGATGTAATGTAGGGCCGGCACTTTGTGAGGAAAAGGGGAGATAATCACATGTACGGACTTGTAGGTTCGTGCGAAGGATGGATTGTTTTTTTGATGTCGTGCCACTTTGCAATGCGTTTAATTTTTAAGAAAATTACCTTGGAAAAGAGGAACATCAAATGTATGGATTTGAAGACTGGTGATAAGGATGGATAAGTTCTTTGATGTCGTGCCGCTTGTCAATGCATCTAATTTAATTCCAGAAAAGTTCTCTATGATAGTACGTATTATTTTCTTACTGAAAGCAATTTTGGAAAAGGTGAGAATCAAATGTTTGAGCTTGTTGATTTGTGGGAACGAATGGATTGGTTTTTTATGTCGTGCCGCTGGATATTATTATTATTAATATAGATAATTTATATGGCGCCTTTTTCGTATAAAATATACCTCAAGGGCGCTTCAAATATTGAATTAAATGGGAAATTTAAGGGAATGAAAAACTCTAATTTCTGCGTAGAAAATACAATTATCAAAATTAATCAAAAGATTTAGAGAACAAATGAGTCTTAAGTTTCTTTCGAAACATCACTTCACTCTCACAGTTGCGCACTTCTGGTCGGAGAGCGTTCCAAGCCACAGGGCCCGCAACCGCGAAAGCGCGCTCCCCAAATTTTGTGCGCTGATTGCGGGTCGGTACTAGATAATGCGTATTCTTTTTCTTTCCGAGCGTGATTTGTGAAAAGTTTTAAAATTGACATGACAAATTTTTTTGACACATAATATACATAATGTTCCCATAACCAGAAAGTAATATCAATTTTAATTATAACAGTTCAATAGGAATTTCAATCAATAGCATTTAGTAAGCAGTTAGCCACTATCCTTATATACAATTTACTATGGATATATTAATAAAGATGTGTTTGAGTAAATTAAAATGCTATTTCATTGGTCGATTAGTGAAAGAGCTTGTATTAAATGAAGAATTATCAAACAGAAGAATAATTGATAACGTGGTACGAATAAATGGTATTTTTTTTATATTTCACTGCAACCCAGAATTGAATTTTAAAAATGCTTTCGTGTAGACGCGAGTATTAAAAATTTTTGAAGTGAGATGAAAATATCCCAAAAACGCGCGCGCAAAATAAATAAAAAAATGTTGAAAATAGCATTCACTTCAAAATCTTAAACAATGACGTCACTCCTTGTAACTTAGTGTAGTATTTCCTGTTTCCGTTTTTAAACCCTGGTATTTTAATATGGAATACAATCTGAATACAATCTTCTATCGCAAAACAAGATGGCCGCCATTTAGTCAACGTAGAACAGCTGTTGTATAACTGACAGTTGAGTTGACGGTATATTATCTGTGCTCTGGCCGTCGTTTGCATAGATTTTTGACAGTTTAGTTACTGGCTGGAGAAATACCTCCTACCGCTGCGCCGTTAGCCACCTGTTTTATGACGTCACTCCTGCAAAAATGACGCACTTAGTATATAGTAGTATTTGGCGCGGTATTTTAAATGTGCAACTTTATACAATCGTATCTTCATCAATAACTTATAAAAAAATATTAAATATTTGTTTTTTGCTTAGTTAAATAGTACGTTTATAGAAAAAATACTTTAGAAAACAGTGGATTCCCTCATTGCGTTTCAAGCTACTTCAAAAATAAAATACAGTACTTACATATAGACAAAAACTTATGTTTTTTTATTTATATTTTTTATTGACATTACTTGGTGGAATTCCATGATTAAATTATTAATATATAACTAATTAAAGTTAAATAAAAAATACTTGGTACACTTCTACTTTTATTTATTTTGACCAGTTAGCGCTTTCACCCTGTAAGTCTGAAGATGCCCGTTACAGGGTGAAAGCGCTAAACTGGTCAAAATAAATAAAAGTGGAAGTGTACCAAGTATTTTTTATTTAACTTTAATTAGTTATACATTAATAATTTAAAAACTTAAGTATCAGTGAATGTTTTCTTTGTTACGTCAATTTTATGAATTGTTTGTATATTTATGTACCAATAATATTTCTTCACATAGATATAAAATATACAACTAGGAAGGTAGTAGGTACCACTATTCTACTATAATTATTGAATTAATTATTTGTATATTTTATTTTATTTTTTTGTATTGTGTTAGTTTTTTTTGTTTTTCTTTTTGTTTTGTAATGTTTTTGTTTAATTTTTTTTAATTTTTTATTTTTATGTACTGTAGAACCTTATGACAAAACTTGTGTTAGTTTTATAAGGACTACAGTATAATTATTTCTTACAATAAATAAAAAAAATAATTTTAAAAAAATAATCCCTTCTGATTCATTCAAAATACTTGATAAAAATGTATTATTAACAGACCAACTAACTAACAAATCATCACGTAACCTCCCCCAACGGGTAGGCAGAGAGGATGGAACGCCACACCACTTGTCCTGGCATTTCCCTTGCTTCCTCCACATTCATACATCTTCTTATACACGCACGTCGATTATTGCGACTTCTCGCATGTCCACTTTCAAGTACTTGTACTTGATCACGCCATGCCTTTCTCGGCCTTCCTCGACGTCTACATCCAGGCACACTTGCATCAAATATTTTTTTAGCCGTTCTTCCATCATTCGTTCGCTCTACATTTGACCGAACCATCGTAAGAGACCTTGCAACAGACCAAGCTTATCTAATCTCTTAATGTAATGACTCCAAGCACTTAACTACTGCATTTTTGGGTATATTGTCTAATAATACATATAATTCAATATTAGGTTCAATAAAAAGTGTGTCATTTTGTATAGATTCTGAATCAAGTATTGGAATCAAAATTTACTTTAATCTGTACACAAAAGTGTCTAAAACGAATGATTAGACTTAGACCTACACCAATAAAGATTGATTACCAAAAAATGCTTGACAATCTTCTCAACAGATGTCACCAGTAAGAAATTCACTTGTAATGTGATGTAATGAACGCAAGTTCAATATATACAAGTTTCAAAAATTTGTCATATATGGTTATCAGATAATGGGTGGAATGGGGAATGTTGTATTACATCAAGTGGCCACTTAACCCAGCCAATGACAGATCATAAGCCCTGTGTCGTCTTGATGGTTCTGGAGGTGGTCCCTTCCGAAGAAGAAGAAGAAGAGTTTTCCTTTATATAATTTTATTCCAAAATTGTATATAGATACAGTAGGCGGTAAACTTGAGTCTTCGGCGAAGAGCGGTGAGGATATACTTGTCTTATAACTGTGTCAGAAAGCAGGAAACAAGTTGTGCTGGAGTGGGATTCGAACCTAGAGATTCTAATCCAGAGTCCTCGAATCTACCACTAGACCACAACCCGGTTCATTGAACTTTGTTCATTCCTTTGTCTATTAAACTAAATATCTCAATCTTAAATATATCGTATATCCATCACGATACTCTTTTCCCAAGTTTTTATATAATATTATACCCAATTTTATTTTTTGATTACTTCAATAAAATATTACACATTAATCAAATTAAAATTGAAGGAAACAAAAACATTTTTCATCCCAAAATTACAAATATCATTATAGGGTTAAAATAACAACAGTATATCTGTCCATCCAATTGACAAGACATTATTCATTCACTTAACTAGGCCAAATTGTCCTGTATTATTTCTATGAAGAGTTATAAGGAATAAAATAATAATTCAATAAACTAAAACTTTACCTAAACGCTCATAAAAGTGTGCAAATAAGTTTTTCTTTAAAAATTGAGGCATCGGAACAGACAAGCCCTGTAAACGCCTAGACAATCCACATTCGTTTCCAGAGTTTCTCTGTCTCTGTTGGGATATCAATAATATCTGATTAGACTTTCGGTTGCCGGCGAGTCACATCTGTAGCTCAATCACAGATAACTATCGACGTAGTTAAAAACGTGCTAATCACGTGCTAACGCTAACGATTTGAGCGATCACAATGACATACCGTTTAATACCGCGATCGCTGAGCCGAGCATTGACGATCTGAGCCGAGCGGAGCCGATCTACGCTATATCGCGGCCTTACGTCAACGTCAAATCTTTGCGCTTGTCGGATTTTTTATTATGTCGACTGCTTTTCTCAATATTTGGCTTGCCGAAAACCGGCTAAATTATAATAAAGATTGAAATGAAGATTTGTGCGAATAAGATATATCTCGGGAAATGGCTCGCGACTAGTATGCGCTCGTTTAATAATCCCGATCGATAACTTTTAACGCGTGTTCCATTGTGATCGCGAAATCGTTAAACATCCATGGGTAAAAAAAAAAAAAAAAAAATAAAAATAAATCGTTATCACGTCGCTTATTACCGAGTCGGTGCTGATCTGTGATCGAGCAACTGATCTGGTTTGGATTTATTCTTATTTTTGCCATTTTGTGCAGTTTGTCCCTTAGTTGAAGTCTATATAGGTGTGGATGTACACTGTTCAGGTACCGTGTACGCGAAGTGACGATCGAATTTTCTGTGAGTTTTTGTCTGGTTCAACGCCTGGGGAAAACCAAAATCTTGGCGGTCACGCCCGATCGGCGATATGGATCGCTCCGTGAAGACAACGCGTGCAACGGTATAACGAAACACGTGTAAGCAGGGAAATTATCTACAAGCAAAATTAGACTTGCCGTCATTTGACGCTCTTGCAATAGACGATATTTTTTTTAAAGAAAGAGAAACATTTGACTTATGATAAACACAATTATTTCAATTTTAAGGCTGGTTACTGTACTAGAAAGCAGGAAACAAGTGCAAAAATGGGATTCGAATCTAGAGATTCTTATCCGGTGTCCTCGAATCTACCACTACACCACAACCTGGTTATTGTACGGCCTCGTAATAAAAAAGAACCTTTTTTTCAATTTGCATTAATATGATATCTAAAAAAAAAAAACTTTTTATCTAGTTTTGTAATTTTTTATAGTAAATGCTACATACATAAATGCGATCTCTCCGGCGAATGTGTGGTAAAACGGTAAATGGTAAAAATGTTGAAATTAGAGCAGAATGCAAGGCTGAGATAAGATTTATCGACAAAATTAAGAAAGGTCTTTTACGTCGGTTCGGTCATGTGGAGCGAATGGATGATAAAAGAACGGCTAAAAAAATATATGATGCGACTGTGCCTGGATGTAGAAGTCGAGGAAGGCCGAGAAAGACATGGCATGATCAAGTAAACGAGAAGTAAGAAGTCGGAATAATCGACGTGCGTGCATGAGAAGATGTATGAATGTGGAGGAAGTAAGAGAAGTATGCCAGGACAGAGTGGTGTGGCTATCCTCTCTGCCTACCACTTCGGGGAAATGGCGTGATGGTTAGTTAGTTAGTTAGTTAAATGCATACATTTATTCATAAATTTTTCAAAAAAAATATTCAAAAAATACTTTTATTTTATTTGGTAACTTCAAAAGATTAGATGAACTTTAGAAAAAATCGTGTTTTCGTTTATTATCAGTACAGGTAAATAGTTGATTTTAGAGTGGTCAATGACCCGACATAATTTTCGTATAAAATAATGTTTATGGTATAAAAGGTTGCGTGCAATATGTTTTAATAAAGTTTTTCACTAGTTGGTGTACCAATAGGTGTGGATGAGGGAACGTAGTACCTACCTAGTAGTCGTGCCGTATGTGGTAAGCAAGATAGTTGAAGAAATACGTTTATGTTATGTATGCTGTTTTATTTTTAAGTCATCGTGTCAGTAGATCCTAGATCGAATCAAAGGTATGTTGTTAATTACTTTCTATAATACTTATAAATAAATTATAGTGAACGAATGGTGGGTCTCTCCGTTAGGATGACGATGGAATTTAAAACCTGCATATATCGCTGCAAGCGCATTTTCTCATTACACAAAACCAAAAACTATCCTAGTTTAGTTTACAAGCGCCTTTCATATATTGATTGACTCCTTTTTGATCTGACAAACTAATTATTAAGATTTGATTGTCATGAAATTTAAACAAAAGGCCAAGATGCTGATAAGATATAAAGAGTTACATAGATACACCATGCGTAATAACACGTCTTAATACAAGTGTCTGTTTTTATTGCTGGACCACTTTTGCACAGCGGAATGCAATTAATTATTTTAAATATACTTTCAACCTTCGAACAAGAATTTCAGAGAAGTGACATTCCATACTTGAAAAATACTACTGTGTCTGAGGTGTCTAGTTACCCACTGCGTCACTCACTACGTCATAAAAAGGCATCTACGTCACACGTTTCGTGTATTGGCCTAGGTGCCGGACTCTTTGGACGGTGGAATTTGATAATAAGTGGTGTTATGAAAATGACGCTAGGAAGTGTGTATTTTTAGAAAATTTGCATGGAAGCGCCCCTTCTAGTGAATTCTTGTTCGAAGCCTTAAACTACTTATCTGCTCTGAATTGTTTTGATCCAAAGTTGTTTATGTGTAAAATACTCGTATGATCGTAAATACTAATAGAAAGACAAAATAATAGTGGGATTTTTTTTTCATTCTACGTCGTCATGTGTTTTACAATGGCACGATGATCGTTTGCCTTTTTGCTTTTATCTAAATATAAAAAGCAATTATCAAGCACATTGTACCATTCAGAAAACCCCATAAAAACTATTATTAATAAGCATTGTTAATAAACTCTTAATTGCGCCCCTCTTCTCACGTAAACAGTTAAAATGTATTAGTTAATTAGCGCGACAGGTGTTAAAAAGTCCTTAAGTAATTATATAAATAATAAATAATTTATATAATTCAATATGTTATTCCACAATGTTAACGCCGATTCAATAAATAAGTCCTTAAGTCCTAAAAAAAGTATAATGCTAGATTTAGATAGAAAATGGGCCTCTATCATAAATTGCGGTACCTACAGACCTACCTACGGTTACGAAGATGGACTTTGATTTAAAGTAAATTTTTTTATAAAAGCTACAAATCAATTTTATTATCAAAATGCGCTTCCATTGCGTTGGAAAATCATTTGGAATCGCAGATATACAAAACCAAATGGTTTAATAAAAATCCCATTGGCCGTGGAATCGTAGGGGATAGTTCCCCTATACCCCTATTTACAATCTGTATATCCTCTATGGTACATGGAGCCTACAATAGGCGAGGGTTGCACTAGATCTATGTGTCTACCAGCCAATAGGCCGAGTACATAGGAACCCCTGCAATCGTGATGTAAATAAAACAATGAAAAATAATTAATCAATTATAATAAGCAATGATAAAGCGGTAGTGTCGCTGTCTTTGAATCTAGAGATGCATGGTTGGTACCCCTTATGTAGTGATTCCTATCTTCAAGCACAAGCTCCTTATGCTTAACTAAAAATAGTATTTAATTGTAGTAATTGACATTATGTGCAAATGTCGTATGGTTGGATAGATTTATTTTTACATAAAAAAATAAATGAAAATGAATTCTATTCTATTTGTTAATCACGCAGCTTTTCACGTTTTGTGACAGGTTATTTGACGTTTCTCTACGAAAATCGTAATAATAATAATAATATACATTTATTTCCAACCTTAAAGGTGGGGAGTGCAAGCCTCTAAGGTTCATATAAAAACCAAAATGAATATTATACAGAATAAGAATAAAACAAAATTTAAAAAAGGATACATTTGTTTATCTTGAAAAGAAATAAAATTAGGAGAGAAATAAAATTTAAAAAGTTAAACAGAATTCTTGCATCCCAGAGGTGTTTAGATTCTTCTGGGAGAGCGGCCCATCTCACAATGTTTGAGTGGAATTTTGCTTGCGATATGTTTGATTATGTTCCATTGGGTGCGGATAAGGGAGAGTAGTATTAGTATTAGTATGTTTGATTATCCATTGAATGTACGAACAGTGAAAAATTTCATAAAAATGTGACATCTTTCACAAAAGAGACTAGATAATTTAGTTCAAAGGATAACTCCGCGATAGCCACGCAATGAAGATGCTGCGCTACAGAATAGATTTGAGGAATAAAATTGCGAAATAAATTGATATCGACGGTAGAAAGGAAAAAGTTAATAAGCGACATAATATATGATAAGGAAAATGTAACCAAGAGACATAATTATATCCCGTCGCGTCGTTTAGTAACATTTTCCTTTGCACATAATATCCCTTAGTATTTTATTCCTTTCAACCGTCGATTTTGATGTTCTTGATTTTCTTTCTTTATGTTTCCCTCGGCGCGGAATATTTCCAGTGAGGGAACGTTTTTATTATATTAAAAAAAAAACCACAATGTATAAATTCAAATAAGTAAATAAATATATATGTTTCTATGCATTTCTGCAGAAAGATAAATGCGAATATCTGTTGCATATTCAATAAATAATAACAAATTGTGATTCATAACGACCGAGTGAACTTGAATATTATGTATAATCGATGCACCCAAAATAGCATATAATGTATACCTATTTGTAGGATTCAATAATGATTAGCAAATTAAATTGAATCTTTAAGTCAAATAACAAGCTACAAGTATTAACAAAATGCAAAACACAACTTTTTTTATAATTTTATGACTCATAGTATGAGTCAACAAGGGTAGTAATATTAGTAGATGGACTGTCACGTGACAGCAGCCGTTTCCCCATACAATCGTACTCCTTTATTTTCTCCCAGGACTTGATCACTAGGAAAATGACTTTTCACAATTCAATTTTTATAAAATAATTTGTTAAAGGAGATAAAAAGGTTATTGAAAAAGTGAGAAGATACAAACACGTTTTTTGTCGATATTTAAAAAAAAAAAGTCGAAAAATCATTGCTCTTAATTCCACGGAGAAAATCAAAGATTACAATTGCATTGAACAACGGCTTCGGGTCACGTTCCAGCAAATCCTCTTAACTCATATATATATATAATAACGCCTTCCTTTTTATATTAAAGATTTTACAATTCAATTTGTATTTTTATTAAAAAAAAAACATCACGTGTTTACTACCTAGGTACCCTAATATATATACAAATTTCGGGACTACTTTTAAAATACATTTATAAATAGCCGTGCCAGAGAGTATGAAACAGCTTGGTGGAGTGGGATTCGAGCCTGAGGATTCTAATCCAAGTCCACGACTTTACCAATTTTCACGATAATCTTTTAAAAAAGTTTAAAGTCGATAAGAAAATCATGGGAAATAAATTTTAAAAAGTGGTAGTAGTAATATAAGAAAAGAATTAGTTAATCCATAATTTTCACAAGTAAATAAAAACATTGCCCAAGCATTGCACCAAGTAAATATAAACAAGGCCTAAGATCTGGAAGCAGAATGAATGCATTATCTACCTACTGTTGGATTTCAGGCAATGGGAAGGCTCCGCTGCAACACGAGAGCTACACAACCTTTATAGAATCGATTTGAATGTATTGTATAATTGTTTGCCTACTTTTGCGTTTTATTTTGAGTTTTATAATAATATGGTAACGCAACTTTGAGGAACGTACTCATAATTTGAAAAATATATTTATATTAGAATATATACAACGAACTCCCTCTCTAAACACGAATTGTCACTTTATCAGAGAGGTAGTGAAATTCTTATAAACATTTGTAAAATTGCCGTTTTATTACCATATTGTATATACATCATATATATTTTATGTAACATTATTTTTTTCTGAATTAAAAAAAAACTTTGAGGAAGCTGAAAATTTTATCCAATGAAATGACAATAAAGGGTATTAAGAGTTATGTATTATTATTGCATCATCATCATCAACCCATTTCTGCTCCCTACGTGTACAAAATACTGGATATCATATCGACAATACTAAAGACATTCACCATTCAGAGCCCTAGTCAATTTCGGTCTGAATTAAAAACGCATCTTTTTAAAATCTCACATACAAATTCCCAGAATGCGTAATTGCACTAGTCTGCTGAAGTTACAGGTAATATAGTCTACCGCTAGGAGCTAAGGTTAAACAGTGTCTATAAATGTGATATTTTACAAAAATGGCCTTATATAAGCTAGCCGATTATAATTATTACAGGGTTTTAATAAAATGTACATTTTTTACCTATTTTAAAATAATGTTTAAATATTTTTATTCATCCATTTTTTTTAAATATTAAAAACACTTGCGAGGGCATTTTTAAACTTATGGAAATTATTCGAGGAAGCTGATGTTTGTTTTTATTGTGATTTTGATTTCTGGCGTTAAAAAATCCCTTAAGCTGTGAGAAATTTTAAATACTTCATACTATTACAATTTTAATTTGATTTTATTATGGTTTTCTATAATCCTTTCCAACCGTCAAACTTTTAAACTAGTATTTTCTAAATATGAAATCATTAACCCTTGGTGGCGGCTTTATCAAGCATATTATGTACATAAAGATACATATTTATAATTTATGGTCCAGTAGCTCAATCACAGATAACTATCGACGTAGTTAAAAACGTGCTAACCACGTGCTAACGCTAACGATTTGACCGATCACAATAAACATTCGTTCATTACCACGTTCGCCGAGCCGATCATTGCCGAAACAACGCTCGGGAATGCTCGGCACGCGATATGACGTCAAACGTCAAATCATCGCGCATGTCGGATTGTTTATTATGTCGACTGCTTTTCTCAATATTTGGCTTGCTGAACGCCGGCTAAATGCAATACGGCACTGGAGAAAGATTGAATGAAGATATGTGCGAAGAATATATATCTCGGGAAAGGGCTCGCGACTTGATGCGTCGTGTAATAATCCCGATCGATAACT
Organism: Micrasema minimum; assembly: GCA_022494985.1. NCBI lineage: Eukaryota > Metazoa > Arthropoda > Insecta > Trichoptera > Brachycentridae > Micrasema > Micrasema minimum. The sequence continues at coordinate 11,287 of JAGVSP010003699.1, read as the reverse complement.
ATTAACGCGTGTTCCATTGTGATCGCGAAAACGTTAAACATCCATAGGTAAGAAATCGTTATCACGTCGCTTATTACCGAGTCGATAGTGATCTGTGATCGAGCAACAGGACTGCCTAATAAGCTAAAAAGCTGAGTATTGGCAGACCTGTTACAAATGTGTACAATATACATAATATACAAAGTACGAGTAAATTATTTTAATTCGGCTCATCATGTCTAATCTTTGTATTTTTGTGAATCTGCTATAGTTGTTTCCCTGATGAGAGACTAGTAACGTTAAATGTAGGTGGTTATACAATACAAATTCCTACCGATATTATTTTTTTTTAATTTGATTTAGTATATATAATTTTTCACATAGACTAATATATTTTACATTACACTTAAATTATTTTTTTCCTAACTATTCTTATCCTATCATTATTATTAATTTAGCCATGATATAATATATCTACACTAATATTTCTCACATATATATTTTTTACACTTAGCACTAAATAACTTTAAATTTTGTTCATTTTTAATTCATCTGGCATCTCCTCATACATTTTGATGCCCTTATACATGAGACAATTCTGTGACATAGATTTTCTTTTCTTTTCTAATCTTATATTTTTTGAACCTCTTCTTGCAACATTATATTTAATTCTTTGGTCTACTGACATAATATTCAAGAGTTTTTTCCATCATTACTAAGGTATAATATAGATGAGCAGTAGTCTATGTTATATGGTTTTTGACCACAAAGTAAATTCTTTTAATATTAATCAAATACCTAAAGTTTTTTATTTTTGTTTTATTAGGAAATTTCTCATCACAATTTTCAATTTGTTTGGTTGGTGATTTATTTATTTCTTTAATTAGTATTGCTGTTTACTATTTAAACTTTCTGAAATCTCAGTGTTGGCTTGACCAATTTTACATTTTTTTACAAAATTTTGTGCAGTTAATGATAAAAATGGAAAGTATCGGTGGCAGCGCAGCGTGACACGAATTCGTTTTGGAATAGTGGTTAGTTAATTTTAGATAGAAATAATTAGCTATCTTGTTACTCTTTAGACATCTACTAAAATAATCTACACAAGTTTTCTACATTATTTTTTAAGTTTTACAACATTTTAGTCAGTTTCATCTTCACAATCCTCTAATGCTTATCTGTCTTATAAGGTTTATAACTAACTAACTAACTAACTAACCATCACGCCATTTCCCCGAAGGGGTCGGCAGAGAGGATAGAGCGCCACACCACTCTGTCCTGGCATACTTCCCTTGCTTCCTCCACATTCATACATCTTCTCATGCACGCACGTCGATTATTCCGACTTCTTACATGCCCACTTTCAAGCACTTGTTTTACTTGATCATGCCATGTCTTTCTCGGCTTTCCTCGACTTCTACATCTAGGCACAGTCGCATCATATATTTTTTTAGCCGTTCTTTCATCATCCATTCGCTCCACATGACCGAACCATCGTAACAGACCTTTCTTAATTTTGTCGATAATGCTTATCTCAGCCTTGCACTCTGCTCTAATTTCGACATTTGTACACCTATCATACATAGTCTTATCACACATTCGCCTGAGAGATCGCACTTCAACTGCATTCAGTTCTTTAAGGTTTATGAGTTCTAGATATACACTGCGAGAATTTATCTCCAGCTTACACGAGAATTACAGGACAAGGACTTGCCTTAATTAAGGAGATTCACGGGAGAAGTATGATAAAGTTAATTTGAATACTTATATCGCTTATTTATTATTTTATGTGCCGATTTTATTTCTCATGGTATTTTTTTTAAATGAAAGCTGGACACGAATTAATACATTTATTTTGCACGTGTTTTGATTTTTCACATTAACAATTTAAGTACATTAATGATAATAAAAATAACTTTAAAAAATAATGTTATCCTGATTAACTGCAGTCTTACAGTTTTTCATTAATCAATATTTTCGTAAGTACCTACAAGTAGAAACGTATATGTTTATAATTCATATCAAATTAATAGATCTAGGCTCCCGCGCCCCCGTAGGTAATGAAATATTACGTTTTTTCTGTATACAGTGTGTTTTTGAATTCGACATTGAAATAAAATCGTGGCCTAGCGACGACGTATAAAAAAAAATAAAAGTATCATTTTCTAGAGCGAATAAAATGATATTATCCATAAAACTGTCATACGTCAGGTGATTTTTCTTTATATCTTTTTGTAGAGTTCTCCAGACATAGTCGATACAAACAAATAATAAAAATAACGATGTTTGTTTATTTTATTCGCCTTTCATCTCATATCATTTCTAGAATTTGTTTCATAGTATACACATTGTATCTGTACCTTGAGAGTACAAAAATAATTAGATTTTTAAACTTTTAGCAATCATTTCAAAAATATGAAAACTTTATTTTTGTGACCATATTTGGTGAGCTAACTTGGAACCATATTATACGTAAATGGAAAAAACACGATTTTCCAACGTTGCGCGTTGGCTGTTAAAAAAAATATCCCCTTTTTCTAATGTAGTTCATGAAAGCTACGTACCTAAGTTTATAAAAAAGTTCACCAACGAATTTGATCAGCAATAAGGGGTGGTTGGAAGATTTTGTTAGCAATAAGCTTGCCTTTGTACACTTGCTATGTAATACTCCCATTCAAAATAATACCATTACATGAGATTACAAAATACTATACTTACCACATTGAATCATACAGCACATACAAGTTTGAAACACAATTTTTAACTTTGAGTTTCATGGCCACAATACACGTAATTCAAAAAACCTCCACATTACAAAATTTCGATCCACAAAATTCGGTAAAAAATCCCTAATGAACATTTCTCGATCCCCATATATAACAAACTACTAATAAATCAATACATAGTAGAGCCCTTAAAGATTTGTATTTAAATATGTTTTTCAATGATAGTTATGATGTATAAGATTAAGATTGAATGTGTTAATTTTAAATCGTCTTTCTTATTCGTGTTTGATTGTGCAATATGTAATTCAAAATGTTAATAATACCGGTCCCAAAATGAGTTTTTATAACTCCTGGGAATATAATACATGCATGTTTTATATTAATAAAATAAAAAAAATAAAAAATAAATAAAAAATTTGTACATGAAGTTTTAAATAAATAAATAAACACTGTTTTCCAAGAATCACAAACGTTCAACTTAAGCTTGGCGTTAGGTAAAATTTTCTTTCGATTTATTTACCATATTTGATAGGTAATTGTTAACACTTCGATGAGCAGAAAATATATATATATATATTTTTTTTTTTTTTTTTTTTTTTTTATAAAAAAAAACATTACATAGGAAAAAGAAAAATAAGGAATTCTTTTTCTTTTTCAATCTAATGCTCCCTAGGAGTTTTAACAATAAACTCATTTAGGGACAAATAAAAAACACATATTTCATTTTATTCTAATACGCACTGACATCACTTAGATCACATAATAAACACAATACTCGTATATACAAAAAACAGAACCAATCCAATGAAAACATAAAACCTAAAGAAACAATCAAGTTAATTATAACAGTAACAGCAAAACCATATATTATATCGACGCAAGTAGAAAAGGTATCATTCAAAATACTTATTAAAATAATATTTTTTCAAATCAGAAGTCCTGTTTCGATAGTTATATACAGGGATTGTTTAAAAGTAGTCAAAAATATTGCGTGTGATGTAGTAAAAATACATAGTTTTTCAGAAAATCATAATAAGCTTTGAAACATAACGAGAACCGGAAATAATAGTTTTTTTAAATTACAATTTTAAAAAAATTAATTCTATTGGAATAACGGAAATTTCTCATTTTTAGGATATTATTTTTCAGGATTACTTAGGGTGAAAAATATAAACAATCAATAATTAAAGAGAACATTAAACTTTAGAGACCTAGAGAGAAAGTTTTTATTTTACTTTCTTACTTTTACACATTTTCAGGGCGTCGCTTATGTACTTGATCCCATGTTGTAAGTATAGGGCAACTCACGATTTTTTCTAGCCTCGGTGGACCTTTGCATAGATAAAACTTGAAAAGTAAAAAGTTCCTCAATTATGTATGAAATTGCTCACACGATACAATGTTTTGTATTCATCCTGAAAGTTGCCTAAATGAGGTAAGCTAGAAAGATAGTTCACAATTTTCAATTAATTTATCGAGCTGAAAAGGGTCTTGGAAAAAATAATACTTTTCTCGATTATAATATTATTATGAATTCCAATAAGTATTTTTTTAAAATTGCATAGTTAGCCTATAATTTAATTAAACAAAGATTATTGTTGGAAGGGTAGTAAAATATACATAGATAGATTGAATTTCTTTATCCAGGTGGGTATGTACTAATGAATTTGATTTATTTTTTATTTTCTTTTAACTATCTTCACTGAAGGTTATCTGGAATGTCGAATTTTGTCATTGTCTGGGCGGTGATTCAATTGTAAATAAATTTAGGTAAGTATAGTACTTCATATATACCAAAGTGTAAACAATTGTTTGTATTTTTTACGATAAATTTCACAATTATTTAAAATTGGGTGTTAGGTATTCCAGTTTACGATACTTTTCTAATAAAAAATGAGTATTGGTAAACTGACACATTGTAAATTATTATTATTTTATTTGTTTATTTATTTTTATTCAATCGTCCTAAAACTAAGTCAGCCATATTTATTATAAGTTACATAGAAATATTGAAATAAAATAAAATCAACAACATTTTGAATGTATACAATTGTAGACCAATGATTGGGTTATACCCATGCTGGGCATGGCAGAGCAGCTCTGGAAATGAATAATATGGATTATTTAGGCGTACAGTGCTTATGACGTGTCATCGGCTGGGTTAAGTGGCTACTTGACGCATTACAACATTCTCCATTCCGCCCATCCTCTGATAACCATATGACAATTTTTTGGAAGATGGATATTATAAGTAGGTATATTGAATTCTTATTTTTTCATTTTTATTTATATTTTTTTAGTTCATTACAGTTTTATTATATTTATATTGTTAAAATTTATACATTCCTCACTGGGGGACCGGGGACTGAGGATATGTATGATTATTCTTTAAATTTACACATAAACGGTTTTTAACACTGTTATTATTGATTTTTTTAATCATCCTCACTTTTATAAAACCTAGTATATATTAATTCTTTTGGATTGTTATAAAACTCAAAACAATCTGAAAACACCCAAAAAAGCCTCACAAATAATAAGTCATCATTCTATCCTATGTTTCAGTTCACGTTATCTTGGCCGAGGAAAAATTTGTACTGGTCCCGAGAACACATGAATTGAAAAAGTCTCTACTCTTTTAAAATGTGTGTCTTGTCTTTGAATTACTCCTAGGCATGCGCATGAACAAATAAGAAGACAATTTATATATTTCAGATTTAGATCCACTGTGCACTCTTATTTTTTAAACAGTAACAAGACAAATAAAAAAATATATTTTGGTTTAGCTGTCATATATATTTTATATGTGACAATAAATACGTTTTTTCCTGCGTATGGATAAATTGGCAAGCAATTTATTTCATATTTTTTTATATTTTAAAAAAAAACGCACGCACATTACGATTTAAAATCCGTTGCGTCGGACGACAAAAAAAAAAATCACGTGCGCAATTTGCGTTATAAGCGATTATTATGCGCGTCGCCACCAAAATGCCTGCCATTGCTGAAATATAAATGAGGCCTGACCACAAACCCGCGACGTAAACAACCAAGTAATGGGAGTAGGGCGTAGTTTAGACGGGAAACGCGCTGGTGTCCTAAACAATCTTTACTCACAAGACGTTGTCTAATTTTCTAAGCCACTTGAGCTAAATTCATTGCTAAGTGGATCTCAGCTGGGACCTGAATATTATGTCCCTCGCATAGAATAAAAACTATTTTTATTAAATTTAAACAAATTTCAAGCTTAGCTAAGGCTTGTCTAATGATTAATACTTTTAACTTAAGTGCGTTTTTTGCTTAAGCGCCACACGGCCCTTACAGTGTTTTGGTTTGAAAAAGTCATAAGATAATAATACAAGTATTTCGCGTATTGATTTTTTTTTTAAAATTTTTTAAAGAAATATTTGAGCTCTAATGATAAACTCAAATATTTCAATTTCGGGCTGCTTTCAAATAGTTGGAAATAACTGTGCCAGAAAGCAGGAAACAAGTTGTGCTGGTTAACAGGTTATATTCAATATTAACGATGGATAATTTCTATAGCGCTATTACTTCAAGGGCGCTTGATATATTTACATCATATTGGCAGCCTCCGTAGTCCAATGGCTAAGACGCTTGACTGACGATATATTATAGTTCTGAGTTCGATACCTGGTGAGAACACAAACAATTAAAAAGTGTTTATTTTCAAGCCTGGGTAATTGTGAAGTAGTTCCCCTCAGTTATGCGCCTGAGGGATCGATTCCAGCTCCTCCCGCGACTGTTATAGAGTCGTTAAGGACTCTCTGTCAGTCACGCAATTTTATGCAGGGCTTAAAAAATTTTGTTGAAAAAATTAATATAGCACGGAAAGTTTTGTATGTGGAACAGGTTGGGAAGTGAGACCTAAAATAAAATATTTGGAAACCCCTGCTTTATTACATCAGGCTGACTTTTGACAAAATAATTCAAGCTGTATGCTAAGTCAACATTGTTTCCATTTCTGTAGTTATGGAAAACAAACTTTTTTAACCAGACTTGTTATTTTTTTTGTTTACACTCCACCCCCGGAACGAAATGTGCTTAGATAAAGTATGCTTGAAAATGAAATGTTTTAAACCAAATAAGACAAGCATTAGTCTCCATCTTTGCGTGATTTTTGCGCGCTTGTGTATCTATTAGGTACCCATTTAAACTAGGCCTAATTCTATGCAGTATAATAATACACATACAATACTCCAGTACATATTATTATTGTGCCTGCTTTATATTGTTTCTTGGGTTTTTCCGCCGAAAAAAACTTATTTTCAATCGGAATTCAATATATTTTAATAAATAGACTACCATGAACAATTGATTAAAGTAGCCAATAAAAAACCTTTCTATTAATGTACTGAAGGTACTTACCCTTGTTTTTTCTACTCTGTCATCACAACATTCTCAGGGGGCCCAAATTTCAGACAGAAATTAGGTACGTCAAAAATCATTGGAACTTTTTAAAAAAACTCGTTGCCATCTACCAAAAATTGGTAGAAGTCTATTAAACGTTTTATTGAATAATCGCACTATTGAGATACATCATCGTTTTTGAGATATTCGAATAATTCACAGTCGGTTATTTTGGTAATCAATTGTTGGGCTGATAATCAGTTATGGAAGAAATAATCGACTAAAGGACTTTGTAACGTTATTTCATATATTTATATATATCTATATTATTGGATATTGAAAACAGAATCCTTATACTTATATAAATCAAGGATCCGTTTCCTATGTGAAGCACATGGATTCCACAAACCGTCTCCAAACCGTCAGTTCCCGTGCAAGTCAGGTCCACGTCCCGCAGCTCTGATGCAAACTGCCGATGGATATTTGGTATCTAGCATATTTATCATCACTATGGCATATCCGCTGCTTATGTGGAGCATATGGATTCCACAAACTGCAGATGGATTATCAATAGTGGACGCCCAGGACACCGTGATCCAGATGCCTTGTAAAATAGGCAAGCATGGTTAATGGTTAAGGCTCTCGGGAGGAATATTATGTAATATAAATATACCTACTATGTAACAGAGCATATTTATAGGTACCTACAACCTTCGAACAAGAATTCACGAGAAGGGGCGTTCCATACAAATTTTCTCTAAATATACGCTTCCTAGGGTTAATTTCATAACACCACTTATTATCAAATTCCACCATCTTATGACTCCAGCACTTAGGCCAATACACGAAACGTGTGACGTAGATGTCTAGTGATGACGTAGATGCCTATTGATGACATAATGAGTGATGTAGTGGGTAAGTAGACCCTAGACACGGTAGAATTTTTAGAAGTATAGAATATCACTTCTCTGAAATTCTTGTTAGAAGCATTTATCGGTCCGATCCTTTTTTAAATCAGTGCAATTTAAATTTGAGGACTGACCATGAGACAAATGAATGTAAAACTGTAACAGTTTTACCGGTAGATAGTATCTTAATACTGATCTTGAATAATTTCGACTAACGGACACACCAGTATATACATATTTTATTAAATCAGCCTTGACTTTTCATTAGAAAATTATTCAAAAGATTATCTCCCTAATCGTCTGGGTACGTCCGTTTGATTTTAGAAGTAAAAAAAGGTAGATACGTTTATCACCGTGTCGACGGTTGGAAAGAAAAAGTAACCAAGCGACATAATATTGGCACAAGGCGAAACAGTTGTCACGATATGGAGTGTACAAAATAAAAATTTAAAAAAAAACAAAAAAAAATTGACTTCAATATTATTAGTAGGTAGGTACATATATTTAAACAGCTAAGTGATTTCCTCATTAAAATATTTCATTGTCATTTCACAGTTCATGTTGAATTACTGGAGGTTGCTGCGTCCGTTCCCGTACTTAGTAGAAAAACCACCTAAGCTTTTATCACTGATTGGATAAAAGTTATCGTTTATAAGATTTTTGCATTATTCAGTGCTTCAGATGATAATCTACAGAATAGTGGAGAATTTTTTAATGTTTTACTAAACGCATGACAACTGTAACACCTATTTAATGCTAATAAAGATAGCAAAAACACTAAAAACTCAAGCCTAATAATAATAAATAATAAAGCTAACCATATTAGAGCATTATTATTACTTTAATTAGATTTCAAGATAAAATTCACCACAAGAGGTGTAATGGCGAATAGACTCGCCATAAATTGACTGGTTTAGGCTAGACTAATTTAATTACAGAAATATGATCCCATTGTACACGGTAATAGGGGAGATAATTCTATTATGAGAATGAATAATTATAAAAAACAAAACATTTCGCATTAAAATTGAGAGTCACATTAATAAAATAATACAACTGGTGGAAGATATTTCCGTTGAGTGAACAGGCATATTCTTCTAACTTGTGTGATTTTTTAATTTTACGACTGTACACTTATTCCATATTCCATCCTGTGAATTAAAAACTTATCTATTTTTTATACTACTACTACAAATTTTCCTTATTCCCCAAATGGTGCATAGGGCACTGCATCGGTAGGTATACAAAGTGCAGTGTATGTTGATAATTTTATTACATGAAGGTAAGATGATCAGTCATACGCTACTTATAATTTATTATAACTAACTAACTAACCATCACGCCATTTCCCTGTAGGGATAGGCAGAGAATATAGAACGCCATACCACTCTGTCCTGACAGACTTCCTTTGCTTTCCTCACATGACCACTTTCAAGTACTTGACGTACTTGGACATGCCATGTCTTTCTCGGCCTTCCGCGGCTTCTACATCCAGGCACACTTGCATTTAAACTTCTTTTAGCCGTTCTCAAATCACTCATTCGCTCCACATGACCAAACCATCGTAAAAGCCCTTTCTTAATTTTGTCGATAATGCTTATCTCAGCCTTGCACTCTGCTCTAATTTCGACATTTGTACACCTATCATACATAGTCTTACCACACATTTGCCTGAGAGATTGCATTTCAACAGCATTCAGTCTACTTTCATCCTTCATTTTCCAACACCACGTTTCACTACCATACAAAAGGGTTGGTACCTACCAGAGCTCCGTTGTCTACTGCCAATTTTGCTTCTTTCGATAAGTTCTTATTTGCCACTATCGATTTCAAGGCACCATTAACTCTGTTTCTAACATAATTTATTATAATGATTAATAATTAGGTTATTTTCTTTAAAGAATCCTCTGACACACGTGACCCGCGGCCGTTTCTTCATACAATCGTATTCCTCGATTTTCTCCCTGGAATGTATAATAGCAATAGAGGAAAGTTTTTTTAATAATTTGTGGATACCGACAAAAAACGTGTTTGTATCATCTTATTTAAAATAATTTTTTTTAAAGGAGATAAATAAATTATAAAAAATAGGGCTGTACTAACACGTATATGATCAATATCTAAAACGTGTGAAGAAACCAATGCTCTAGTGCCAAATTCAAGGGATAAAATTGAGGACTACGATTGTATAGAGAAACGGCTGCCATTTTGGCCTGAATGAGTTTTGTCTTTTACTACATTTGTAGCTTGAAGGGTCGATATTGCAATGTATTTTTAGATATTTAAAGAATAGTCCCGATTGTTAAAATACATCTCTAATAATTTGAATGTGAATATTTCCGATGCGTTTCGCCTCGCCTAGCACGATATTTCATGTCCTAAAAAGGTCTGAAAAATTTACATAACACACATTACACTATCTCTCTTTATCTTCTTCTATAGTCACTTCTGCAAAAAATATCCAACGGGCTAACCACATTTGAATAATATAACTCATTAGCTAAATATACATTTAATTATGTAAAATATTATATTCGTAACATTTTTAGCGCGTCCAAAATACTTGTAGACAGAGAGTGGATATCAACGATAACGGGTTCAAATTAAATTATAATTTACAGAAACTCACTGTATATAATAATAATATTCAAGTTCTGATAGAACTGGAAGATATGGATGTCAAATACTAGGCGAAATGGGAGTGTTGCAATTACGTGAAGTGACCACTTTACGCAGCCAACGACAGGTCGTAAAATCTATAAACGCCTAGATATCTTTTTTGAGATGTTATATAATATTATTATTAATAACTCTCTTTATTGGTACAAAAGTTATTAGATAAAATGGGAGTGACAATGTCCCTCAAATTTAATTTCTTTCAAGCACAGTTTTAGTTCTTCCCTGAAAACATTGAAGCAGTAAACTGAAAGCAGGGTGAGTGCTCAAAACAAATAAAAATTATATCCAAAAAACTTCAATAAACAGAATACACAAAAAAATGCTTATACCCTTAAAAAGGTGCAAAAATTTAGAAAAGTTTGAAGATGGCCTCGCAAACAATCTAACCGCATCTAATGTGAAAGAGTTAAAATGCGGTAATTATTATTTTGATCATTAAAAACTACGCGTGTTTAAGTTACATTTATTTAATACGGAAGAAATAATTGTTTCAACAAAAAAAATGCATTTAACACACATTTAGTAATTATACTAAATTACTTTTCTCGCTAATGTCCTGTATTCTATATCTACATAAAGATGTGTATCTTTTATAATAAAATTTAACCAGTATGAATTCTTACA
>JAGVSP010003698.1:0-20001 GCA_022494985.1 Micrasema minimum | reverse complement strand
CGGTTAACTACCTACCAACTCTAGTCTAGAATTTTCCGCCGAACTAAGGATTCCGGTATTCGACGCGTTTTTCGCTCGGTCGATTTCTGTTTCAGGAGAAAACGATACAGAAATGTTCTTTAGTGTGCATTAGTATGATAATTACAAACACTAAAAGTAGCGAGTAATTAAATTGTAATATTGAAACCATTTGACTAAAGTTTTGCACAAAATATGTAGGTTATTATATATCATGTAGGTTTTAATTTTGATTTATGGACATGGACTTGACTTGGGAGGATGCACGTGATGCGTGCACGATCGCTTGGTCTGGAGGCAGTTTGTGGAATCCATATGCTCCACATAGGGAGCGGATATGGTATGATGATGATGATTATATATGTGTACCTACTTATATATTTTAAATGTAAATAACAATGATGGCGTACGTTATAAATGAAGTGCGACCCACAACGGTAGTGGGCGTGTGTGGAGTGTGGATCGCAGAAACTTGCATGTTTTATACTATTACTTATAATATAAATATGTAAAAATTCGTTTAAAAAATATTACAAAAACTTAGAAAATGCGTGAGAAAAATTAATAATGAGTATAAACAACTTAAAGATTTGTACCATCACACTACAATCAAAGCTGTTTATCAATTACAAATAACTTATTACCATAATAACAACTGCATAGATGGAGCTAGTTTAGGTTTTCGATTCGTAACATAAATACAAAATAAAAAAATGTTACCTGGTGTGGATATTCGCTAATAAGCGGAATGGGGATTGTTATAGTACGTAAAGTGGCCATTCAACCCAGCCAATGACAGGTCATAAGCCCTGTAAACGCTTGAATATCTACATACCCGAATTTGAAAAAAATCTACTTCATCTCTGTAGAGATATAAATAGTGAAATAATAATAAGTGTTTTACAAATAAACTCTCATGTCTACAAAAACATAACAAATTTATCTTTATGAAAAATGAATTGTGTTTTGGTGTACCGACGCAGTGCCCTATGCACCCTGGGTGCTGATAACGGAAAGTAGTAGTAGATGTGTTTCTAAGTTTTAAATTGCCTTGCAATAGCAACACGTAATAATTGTAACGTGCGTATATTATATAAGTAATTGATGTGTAAAATTCTGTTTTCTGTAAGTAACACTAGTATAGAATATCAAACGCATAAACGCTTTTCGTTACCCCAACAAAAATGTCTTTAAAAGTAAAGGGTATTTGTTAAAAGAACTTTGCTCGCAGATTAAACTAACCATTTATTTTTATACAATATTCATTATGTAACGATTTATGCGTCACGCGACAGCAAAAAAGTGTATTACATGTATGGAATGGATACAGTTTAAAGCGATTGTTCGATGATTCGTGCCTATGCTAGCTACGAAAATTACAATTTTCAAATAATAATGTGGAAAATCTATACCCATCATCCATCATCTTGTTTGTTTGTAATTTATATGCGAAATCGTACAATACTAAATTGTAAAAAAGCACCTACATATGTTTTGATTAGTAACAGGTGGTTATGTGTTAATTAAACCAAAAATGTTTATCAAGACGACAGTTAACCGCTTCCGTCGTCCGATAAGTGAAAAGCCTGACAAAAAATACATAAGTTGTACACTATGTACAAAATATTTTCAAATATTCAGGTAGACCGGAATGATTGCATAATTCCAAAGAAAATAGCGAATTAGTAGGTAAATGGAGTAATAGACAACATGACATTTATCTTTCTGTATGTCGTCAGCTACATGCACGATCTAGCAATACTACGAATACGAGTAGCACGGGCGACAAGCCGCGCCGTGAGGGGAACTTAATTAAAAGCCACATTTGCATTCGGTATAAGGCAGCCCCTAAACAAAACACCCGCTTAATTAATCCCTGTTGCTATTGTCGAACTCGGCCAGGGGGGGCTTCTACCAGTGGAGAAGATTTCTATCGGGTGATGTGTGTATCTCTACATTTCAATGGAATATACTAGTTCAACTTACGCGACAAAACAACTACTGCCGCATCAATCTCTGTAGGCTTGAAAATGCTGTCAGCAATCAACAATTCATTAAAATTAGTTTAAAATGAATGATGTCCGCCTCGTGGTAAAGTGGGAAGTACGCTTGGTTCGGCCGAGAAATGAATGTGAATTTTGACCCGGTTGAAATTAATCGCTTGGCCAAAAACAAGATGAAAGCATATTTTGCATTGATTTGTCGATTCTTAGCGGAAGAGATATCTCGATCGAATGCCCGATAAATCTTCACCGGGTCTATGAATAATGTTCATCGCTTCGGGCTTCAAAATAAAGCACATTCTAAACGTCGAAAGGTGATATAAATGTCACGCTTTCCGACTCTTTCGTAACTGCTTACAAGGTTTTAACATGAGGCTGGACGCTGGAGATAAATAAGAAAACAAGTTGAAAGCGGTAAAAAGTTGACGGCTACTTTCGACCCAGTTCAAAAATGTATTCAGAAGTTCAATAAAGGGGTTGCAGGTTAAACACGAACAAAATGGTCGATCTGAGACGCCGCTGATGGGGATCCCAGGTAAGGTTTGCTAGTTTGATCATTTGTAGCGAGTAAAAACAAAGGAAAACCGAGGAAGGGAAGGAAGACAGCGCTATCGATCGCGCAGACAATACAAATGGACCGGACAGTCGGGGAAACATAACAAGGGGTGGTGGGTGACTGTAGGCGGTGAGGGTAGGCGGTGGTGCCTACCCGACCAGCGCCAGCGAGGATTACTGCGCGTGATGTACGCTGTAGTTGTATGGCCAAAACTCATTTGATTTATTTTCATTTCGAGTGAGGACGCGGGTAATAAATCAAAGCGAGCGACTCGTATATTTTACAGTCATAACACGAGAATCGCGCGATTGTGATACGATACAACATCTAGAATCTAGATGCTGGACATAATAATAAAACTTAATAAACCTGTTTCCATTATTTCCGCTCTGGTTAGCGACACGAATTCAGTTTCCCTTGACAAGACGTCCAAATCATTATTTATTCATAGATTCGTCTTGTGTTTATTTGCGAAAGAAGGGCAACCACGCATATCTCACTCTGCATAAATTTGTTTGCGTTGCCACGCATGAGATACCGGGTTTGATTCCCGGCGGATAAATGTAGAAACGTTTGGGTACTTTACGTTAGCAACAACTTTAGCAGTTTAATCCAAAGAATCAAGACTCAATGTGACAAAGTCACAGTCTCGTAATTAATCAAGTTCAAATCTTGTTCGACGCATAAAATTGTAGTCTAGTGGTATATTCGGGGATTTCGGAGTCTCTAGGTGCGAATCCCACTCCAACACAACTTGTTTCTTGCTTTCTGGCACAGTTATTTCCGACTATTTGAAAGCAGCCCGAAATTGAAATATTTGAGTTTATCATAAGAGCTCAAATGTTTCGTTTACTTTTAAAAAAATAAAGAAAAAAAAAGATTGAGCAGATAGATTGGGGTAAGGGCTGCAGGCCGGGGAGGGATACTTTCTCGCGCTAATGTGCTAACAAGGTCGCCCTCTTCTACCCAGACCTGTTCGTGTGTGACAAATAGCATGAGATGCTATGACGATCTGGACTTTGCATAATTCACTGCACTGATTATCAATATAACCATCAATTGAAATTGAAGTCAATGAAGCAAAAATTACATATTTAAAAATACAAGTTCTAAGTTTTATACGAGTAGTTACTTTAGACGATATATTTTCCGAAACAGGAATAATGCAGTTATCCGACAGATTGACAGCCACGCTGTCATGCATGAGGTCGCGGGTTCGTACCCGATGGGGCTCAATATAAAATGTTTATTTGAATGTGATTTTCACATAAGAATATTTCGTATGTGATAAGGCTGAGGTGTAAGACTGATCATCTTGCCTTCAAGTAACAAATTATCAAGATTTACTGCACTCGGTGTATCAATGTAGTGCCCTATGCACCATCAGGTGCGGATTAGGGAGAGTGGGTGGGTAGGTAGGATATCCAGCAGATACACAGCTTCCTGACGAACTTCATGCCATCGTCTTCTACGCCATATGCTGCAACCTATTAAGGGTCCTGGCCACTTCTGACTCCGCGTCTCCACTCGCGTCTATCTCCGGCTGCTTCTCTCCAGTTTCTGATGCTTCAGAGAGCGTTACTACTCCTTTCCACACAATCTGACCACCTTATCAACTCTTAGGATGGCAAAGAGCGATTAGAGCAAATGTAAGACCTTATGTATGGAAGCGAAGCATGGAGTTGGAAAAATAAGGATGAAAGTAGATTGAATGCAGTTGAAATGCGATCTCTCAGGTGAATGTGTGGTAAAACTGTGTATGATAGGTGCACTAATGTTGAAATTAGAGCAGAATACAAGGCCGAGATAAGCATTATCGACAAAATTAGGAAAGGTCTTTTACGATGGTTCGGTCATGTAGAGCGAGTGGATTATGAAAGAACGGCTAAAAAAATATATGATGCGACTGTGCCTGGGTGTAGAAGTCGAGGAAGGCCGAGAAAGACATGGCATGATCAAGTAAAACAAGTGTTTGACGTGCGTGCATGAGAAGTTGTATGAATGTGGAGGAAGCAAGAGAAGTATGCCAGGACAGAGTGGTGTGGCGTTCTATCCTCTCTGCCTACCCCTTCGGGGAAATGGCGTGATGGTTAGTTAGTTAGTACTCTTTTTGTAATTTCACCAAGAATAAACCCATAACTTCTATGGTATGAAGCTAGCATCTCAGCTGGGACGACAATCATAATTAATGTATCATAGAATAATGAAAGACAGTGTGTTATATTAATATGGATCCTTGTTAACATCAGTCGATTCCGAGTTAGGTGGTATATTTACAAGTTGGTTTGTTTCAGTTCATCATATTTACAGTAGCGCAGTTCAGACTTTCAGTAGACTCTTTGATAAACTAAACTATAAGGAGACTCGACGAGCGTTAAACATTGTTTGTAAACTTTCTACAACTTCCCATGTTGGAAGTAGTCTAGAGTACTTTTCCAAGAATTGTTTGTTTATGCAAGCCGCGCTGTACTACAAAATTATTACTAACGGTATAAAAGCGCAGGAGTTAACTAATCAAAGAACCACATTCAATTCGAAGCTTTTTGGATCATTTTCAAGCGGTAAAAATAACAAGCTGATCTTGCAATTCTTCATCCATTGGACTAACCACTATTGGAAAAAACAGGTCAGTTGAACAAGTTTTTGTTCACAGGCAAGAATTTTGTGGAGTCCCCGCTTTTGTAGTCATTGTAGAATTTGAACTAGAAAGGGTCTTAGAAGAGATTCATCATCATCCATATCCGCTCTGTGGAGAATATGGATTCCACAAACTGCCTCCAAGCTGAGCGATCGGGCCGCCAGTTCCCTTGCATCCTTCTAAAGACACTACGTTCCGTAGTTCTGAAGTAAATTTTTATCGAACTGATTCTAAGCTTTGGCTAATTTTGCAATAATGAACTTTAATTTATTGTTATACACGAGGAAGGATCATCAGTCGACATTTTTATTTTATGATTCACCGGAATGGAAAAGGTTGCGATTCTTATCAATCATCTATGCTACGCATGAGGTAAATTTAGAAATGCAAATGTATGTAACATTAGTATGTGAGATATCTTATATCGGCGCCAATACAAAAAACGAAATAATATTGATTCAACCAATAGATAAGGCGAGTCAGTCTCTAATTTAGAAAGTGATATCGTCTGATTCATACTAATCGGATGGTTATAAAATATAAGTAAATCGTGAAGGCGTGTTTGCTGTTCAGTTAATCCAAAGGTCAAAGATCGTACGAAACAGGTCGATAAGTTAATAAATAATTTACTACTAAACGTTCAATACATTTTGGGAGATTATAAAAATGCTTAATTTGATGTTTTGAAAGCTTGTTGGTGTGGCTTGCTAACAAGTAATCAATAAACCAATTTTTCGCTTTTGACGCGTAAACGTTCGGCAATGTAAATTGTTAATTAAAAATGCCGATTTTTCATTGTTTATCACATAATTTTAGCTGTGTGATATTTTCACGTCTCTCTCGCTCACATTTTTACACTTGACGACTTGACTGAGTGAGGGAAATGGGAATTGTATCCGCTGAAAACGGTTGGTAGTCTGGCGTAAAAGTACAAATAGTAGAAACAGCTAACAGACAAAGGTGTTTGGAAATAATGTCACGTTAGCATGCGTCCGGAGTCGGTCCGGAGCTCGGCGGTAAGGCGTTTGTTTATTATGACCTGAAACGGACACATAAAACAAAACGCGCAGTCAACTTTACTTGACCACTGGACATTGTTCCGGTCACACAGATTACCAACCATAATACCTGTCTCTTATTCTGGTGACCAGCTAATTAAACAACAGTGATTGTTTCGCCTTCGTAATAGCACTTACCAACGTTAACTCGGTGGTAAAGCGACCATCAGAATCAGACGGCTGGGATCGAGACGAGCGATACGTGGATTGACTTCGGAAGAACGGATTTAAATCGTCATTTACTTTTAAGATCCGCCTTTTTAGGTATGTTGGATATTAAAAAGTATAAATACTACTCTCCCTTATCCGCACCCAATGGTGGATAAGGCACTGCATTGATACACAAGTGCAGCAAATCTTGCTCACAATAAAACCTGGTAATTAAAAAAAAGTCAAGTTTTAACAGCGCGCAATGTTATCAGGGCTGCGATTCCGGTCGTAAACCCAAACGTCACTAGACGCCCATTTTTCGCCGAACTGTCAAATCGCTGTCAAATTGTTTGTCTCTAACCTTACTTATTCGACGAATTTACTTCTCCAAAAATGTTGATCTTTTATGTCTTGTGGAATGCATAGACCTTGTGAGGCCTACCAAGATTCTACTCTACTTTGAAGCCAAAAATCCGATTCCGATTTTTGACAGTGACAGTTGAGTGACAATGAGGAAATCCACTGCTAGCCGGAATTGAATTTTAAAAATGCTTTCGTGTAGACGCGAATATTTTAAATTTTTAAAGTGGGATGAAATATCCCAAAAACGCACGCAAAAATTAATAAAAAATGTTGAAAACAGCATTCATTTCAAAATCTTAAACAATGACGTCTCTCCTTGTATCTAAGTGTAGTGTTTCCGGTTTCCGTTTTTAAACCCCCGTAGCCGCGTTCCATGGCATTTTAATATGGAACACAATCTACATACAAGCTTCTATTGCAAAAAAGATGGCCGCCATTCAGTCTCTCTAGAACAGCTGTTAACAGTATATGACAGTTGAGTCGACGGTATATTTTATCTGTGCTTCCCGCGTCAGTTTGCATAGATTTTTGACAGTTATATTACTGGCTGGAGAAATACCATGGCCTTAAACAACCCGTTTTATGACGTCACTCCTGCAAAAATGACGCAGTTAGTACATAGTTGGTATTTAGCGCGGTATTTGAAATGTGCAACTTTAAAAAATCGTATCTTCATCAATAACTTATAAAAAAAATATTAATATATATTTTTTTTGTTTAGTTAAATAGTAAGTTTATAAAAAAAAATACTTTAGAAAACAGTGGATTCCCTCATTATCAGAATCGCTGAAATGTCTTAAACCTTAGTAGAATCGCAGCGCTGAACACAATTTCGCATGAAATTATCAAGTTATTGTGTCTTCCTATCAAACGAGGTGATATTATAACATTATACGCGACGCATAACTTGCAATCTCGGATCAAGACGTGAGTAATGAAACACTCAGATACGCAAGGCTGATTAGTATTCTATCTAATTGATATGCAGCCGGTGCTAAGGAATTGTCGAAGATAATATTATGCGTCTGTTTAGAGATTTTTTAATGTACATATTTGTATAGTATTATTTACTTCCTGAAAAATATTCATAATTTTAAATATGACAGCATCTTATAACTCGCGTTTTGTATACATTTGTTAAAATCATAAATGAGTGTTAATTGTTGGAGGTTGATCTTGAGGCTGACTTATTGGCAAGGTGTCAAATAGTTCGTCGGCGATTTCCGACAAAGAGTCGACGGTCGCGACCTTTCTGCTGTGTGGCGAGGTGACTGTACGGGAGATATTATATGCTCACGTGTTTACAGATGGCGTTTGGAAGAAACGCGTTATTTATAGAAGCAATAAAGTGAATTCAGGCCGCGCGGACGGCGAAATGCAAAAACTGACAACGTGTGAGAGCTAACAGATAATATTATTATCGTCATTTACATTTACAATGGCGCGTAGGCGCTAATTCTATTTGTGTTTTCATTCACCTGACGTGCTGCGGCTGCGCTCAATGTGTGCTCTACGCCTAATCATGTACGTTTTCCGTACCAAATAATTTATACAATATTATGCGAAGATAAATTCGACTGCTCCAAGGAAAAGGGCAATAACTTCAAATTTGAATTTTTCAACTTGCTCTCATTTCTGAAAGTTTTAAAACTTCATCTGCCTCTGAAAATATTAATTCTGTAGGAAATTGAAAGAAAATATACGTTTATTATTTATTCAGTTTTAGAATTTTTGAATTCTTATTCAGGGATATGGAAAAATAAACATTTAATTTGCTTCCATGCAAATCTGTCGATTTGACTTACTGCTTTCTTCCTTGGAGCAATCGAATTGCATGTGTAGAGTGGATATCTATTGAAAACTGTGGTTAAAAAATCTGAAATTCAATCAAATATACGAGTTTATCGCCGGACGTGCGTATTTTTATGTATGGTTACCAGCGAATAATAAATAATACAAATTTTCTTTATAAGACAAATAATTTACAATTCACTTATTTGCAAAATTTATTTTTTACCTGATTTACGACTATTTTATGCAAAATCACAAATAAGTAGGCACGTACTAACATTTTTATACCTAATTAATAAAAATCAAAATTTTATAAAAAGCTAAGTATTTATTATTCCTCGAATGTACAAGGCCTGTATGAGAATTTCAGAGGGGAAACAGCGCGCAACTTGAATTGTTTTTAATGTCACCACATCGGGCGTAATTACCGGGTAATTGCGTATTTATTTTGGCCAAAAAGCCTTACGTAATGCGCGACCAGTCGTCTTTACATTATGTACAGTAACACTGAGAGAAATAATATGCGCTACGTTGTATGTACGAGTACCTGCCTGGGTTATAAAACAATTTCGATAGTTTACAGACACGCGAGACGTCAATTCAATTTCAAAACGATCGCATTATTTTGGTTCGTGTATATTTCGACAACTTACCTTCATTATTTATTTAACGGGTACAATTTAGCAAGGAATATTATGTATTATGAAATATTAAGACAGTGCAGTAGATAATTTTAGATTAAACTATATATTGACAATATATAAGTAATCGACATTAGGTATGAACGGGTGGTGGCCCGGTGGGTAGCGTCGCGGTCTCTGAGTCCAGAGATCGTCCGTTCGAATCCCCACTTCGACACGACTCGATTCCTATTTTCAATCACAAGCCGCTTAGGCTTTATTGAAAATAGTATTTACAAATTGAAATATGTGCAAATATCATAAGATTGCATAGATTTATTTTTATTTCAAAAAAAATAATAATAATAATAATAATCATCATAAACATTATGTATAAACCGGGTTGTGGTCTAGCGGTAGATTCGGGGACTCCGGATTGGAATCTCTAGGTTCGAATCCCACTCCAGCACAACTTATTTCCTGCTTTCTGGCACAGAGTTATTTCCGGCTACTTTAAAGCAGCCCCGAAATTAAATTTTTTGAGTACTTATATCATTAGAACTCAAATGTTTCTTTTAAAAAATATATTTTTATATAAGTAAGGATAAAAATGAAAATGAAAGAAATATTCAAAAGGATTCGTTATGGCCTATAAAAACCATGTAAGTATTGAATGAAAATTTGAGGGGGCGTATAGTGTGTTAGTAGCAAACATAAGTTCGTTAGAAGGGGTATAAAATTATATTTATTGCCTACGCAAAGGGAAGCTTTTTGGGAAATCAGCTTTATAGCGGAAATGCTGAGGACGCGGGATTCCACAGATGAGCCGGTGTGGGTGTACTGTGTGCATAGTATTACTACCACCAATACACCACATACAAGTGTGTGGGAGTCGTCATGTTTATACTGTACAGTTAGTATCTAGTAGGTAGAGGTGAGTGATTGGAAATTTGAGCGGTGGGCTCAATTTCAGCCCAAATATGTACACGATGGGTTGTATAAGATAAAAAGCGCTAATTGATCAAATAAATTAGTGTGACATTACAGAGTTTGGCAAATATTGAAAATGAAAGCTTGCGTTTTTATTCCTATGTAACGATGGTATTGAAATAATTGAACATCACATTGGGAATAGTCTTGGGAAGTCTCTTAACAGCTAGCTTAAGAGTCTCGGACTCAGTGTTAGAGCGTCGCGTCGCTCTAGGATAGCGCAAGACGACGGAGCTGACGGGGCACGGTAGGGTAGGTGGATGGATGTACCCATTAGCTACACTGTCGGTAGGTACTGTAGAAAGGTCGGTAGTTGGTAAGTATCATTCTAGGTACTAGACCAGTGAAACAGGTCCGGTGTCGATTTATGAAGGTTGCTCCGGGAACCATCTTGCGGACTACAAGAAGCGGCGACGTCAGCGAAATTTACTTCATTTACCAAACTGTTTTCACCTTATTTCCGCACATACGAAAGCTTCTTTCTTTTTTGGTAGCATTATTTACCTACATTTTTATACGGATGCGAAAATTTTCACATCAGTTAAGACGTACATTATAATAATAATTGTTAAAATAATTTTTTGATACAAAATTATTTTAGGAATAACGTTTTTGGAGGATACATCGTCGATCCTTATCTTTTATTCCACTATGGGGAAATTAAAAAGTATAGAAAAGAAAATCTTTTCGGCTCCATGCAAGGATATGTAAGGATCGAAGAATAGGTTTTTATGTTTTATTAAGGCCAAATATTAAAATAAATTAGTTTAAGATCATACTCAAGATAAAACGAAATGTACGACATTTCGATTCGAGTAATATTATTTGGTCCAGAGCAGAAGTACATAATAAAATCACGTATTATTGTGACACTCGCTTATTCGACTGAGGGAAGCGATAAACCGCTTCTTCAAATTACAATCTCATTTCCGACCACCAAACGGATAATATCTTTTATCCACTTTCCTCTATGGACCGAATGTCGGTCGTCATGATTCGCGACATAAGCGAAATATCGCGGACGACGGGTAACACGATCGGGCAACGACAAAAAAGGCCAATTCATCTATACTTGTGGTTTTATTACAGTATTTAGACAACTGTTTCCCACCTACTTCGTTCCCCCGCCCCGTAAAAGACGGCGTTATAAGATAAAAGAACGAAGATGATTAATGGGAATATAAAATAAAACGGTGAACCGGCATTAATATTATTGATTCACCAACACTTTGGATGGAAATGTATCGAGTATAAAGACAAGCTGAACATATAATATTCATGTGGATGTTAAGCCGCAATCGTAAAGTCAAAGGGTTTCGTTACAAAAATGGCGAAAACCGTGTTCAATCAACAAAGGAGAATTAAAAGAACGAAAAGTGGCAAAGTAGGTGATTTAGGTGTTTTTAGATGTTCTGTCAAGTTGTTTCTTCGAGTTCAAGGCTGTTTACGAAATAGAGACAAATTATAAAGGTCCCCCGTAACAGCTGTTTTCTTCCCAAACGGTACCAAACAAATCCGGCCCCATAAAAGGCGACTTTGAAAACTTTCGTCGAGTGTTCGTGAAAACATTTCAGGGGAAAAATGCCCTAATGAAAATATTCAGTAACAAGTAACAAGCTTGCCGTTTGTATATCGGCGAACGCGCTAACAATGTAACATTGTCCGATACACATCAAGACTAATTGACGGTGGAATAAAGAGTATTTCAAACGATAATCTAAATTAAAAGCGAATTCACCAACAGCAAAAAAGTTGGATTTCAGAGAGGGGAAATTATCCAAATTTATATTAAACACTCGGAAAAGTTATTCAGTCAAAACCACAAAACATTTCGCTGGCGGAGAGAAGTTTAATTTGGTTTAAGTCGGGCCAGTGTTTCTTTACTCGGGTCTGGACCTGGAGTAGAATCATGCAGTCGGTATTTGGCAATAGGCAGTCCGGGCAGTCGTTACAGGAGTAGAAAGGAATGAGTCGTTTCACTACCACTCGCTACCGCGTGGTAACCGACAGATCGATAGATAACGCGACGATCGGCCAATGGCGCTTTGTGTCCACTGTTCTTGGCGAGAAGAAAAGTTATCTTGATAGATAAATAAATATAAAAACACGATTTTGCGCCATGCAATAAATTTCGTTAGTAAATGCAGTAATTATAGACAATGAATTATTTATGAGTAACAAAGTAAAACAAAGGGTTTTACGCTCAAAGACAGACACTGGTTTAATTAAATATTATATACTTTTAACCCTAAGTATTTTCCGTCAAACCGAGGGATCAGAAACAAAAACCTCTTTACAAGTATAATTATTTAAATTATACATTTTTGGCATGTCTAGCCTTAGTAATATACGGCTAAATAGTTAAATGGTATCTATCCGAGGAACTTAAATATAAAGTTAGGCTGATTAAACAGAGTTAACGATTGGCTGTTGAAATTAGTTTAGAGCTGATTGTAAAAATATTCAAGTATACGAATTTTTTTTTATTGTCATACAATGTATAGTATTTATTTATTTATTTCACATTTCACATTTCACATTACATTACATATATATTACATTACATATTAAATATTACATAACATATATTACATACTAGGTACATATCATATACTACATATAACATTAATAATAATAACATAACAACCCATCCAGTACATCACCACCGCTGAACAAGTCAATAGACTGATTCTCAGCAGTGTTGTATGTACTAGATGTGTCTTTACAAAGAAAGGTCTATAATTTAACATTTAAGGACATATACAGACTGAATGCCTTTTAGAAATGACATATTTTATAAAGAACAAAAAATATATATAAATTGCTACAGTTAACTCAACTTACACTAAACAATTTAAAAATAACATTTTAAAAATGCCTTTTAGAAATGACCTATGAAGAGAAAATGTGAGGTTGAAATATAGTGAGGTTCTTAAAACGGGCAGTACGGATCCCAGTAAATAACTGTATGAGCATATGGATTCCACAAACTGCCTTTAAGCCAAGCGATCGGCAGCCAGTTCCTGTACGTCCTCCCAAGTCAGGTCGTATGGGGTATAAACATAAACATAATACGAGGGAGTATTTCAGTAGGTATCTTTATGGGGTGAGGTGAAGAGAATACACGATATTCTATGCGAGCGAAATGCCATAATCATGGAAAACAACGTCTAATCGTGAACAATGGTACGTAATGACAAGTAGGCCACGTAATGACAGATTGTGACATACGACATGACAGCTCTTTAGCGCACTAGGAAACGGTGAGGTACAAGTTTGGTATAAATAGCAAATATAGCACACGCACTACGTATCTGTTATTGTGGGTGTTCACATCGTGGTAATGCTCTGACAAATACAAAATCTAGTAATTAGGCACCCAGGCCTGATCTTTACCATCGTCGAGGAAATGATTGAGGGATACACGAAATCACTAACTTCATTAATTACCTTTTTTTTCGCATCCTTACAAATTCTGACGCAAAGTACCGAATGAAGTGAGCGAAATCACATACTGGAATTTGAGAAGTCGTATCCGCGTAGGCCGCCTGTTATTTCAGAGGTTGCCCTAGAAATACCTACATTGACTAGGGCAAATATCATCTTTATTTATTTATTTATTACATTTCACATTTAATATAATCACAGTAATGGGATGGCGACTCAATCAGTAGAGAGCCATGCCAATGATCTGGCCCCGACTCACTAGATAGTCCGTGTCGAGTCAGTGCATTGTAGTACTAAACATAATTGAATATTTACATAATTAGTATAATAGAACCAAGTTTGGATTTCACAAATTTAGAATTTACAAAACAATATTTTTGCATACCAAATTTTAATAATTACATAGCTATATTTTTGCAGGCATTTTCAATATACACACGACCCATTAGACTTATGCAACTAACGACACCGACCCTGTATTTGGAGAAGTCGGTTAATAATTTGGTTTGTGTGTCCATTTGATTAAAATAAATAAAAAATAAAATCTGAAATATCTACATTTATATGTATCACAGCTGTGACGCGTTCGATGATTACTGTCATTTACGCGTCACAACTGCGATATAGCAGCTATCAAGAGATGAAGAAGCTGACAGGTGACAGAGACGAGTGAATAAATCGAGTACTTTGTGCGGACCAATAGTAGGATTGTGATTCAGAAGTACCAAACTCAAAACAGCAATCATTGTGGTTTCGCTCTTGTGACTATAAGCCACAGCTTTATGAGACTTATAATTTGCATCCAGTATAAAGAAAGGCAAAAGTCTTCCCTCATATATATGTGCGTGTATCTTAGCGTAATATCCGCCCACTCGGCCACTCGGCATTCCGAGGCAAAAAGGAGTAATGGCAGAAATGCGAGACGCGACCCGCGGTGTCCGGTCTCCCGCGCGGGAGTAGACGGGTACTTAGTACTTAGCGCAAACAATACATAGCGCATTTTGTGTGCAATGCGTACCTACCACTCGTATAGGTGGTGCATATCTCCTGCCAGGCGGTAATCGGCATAGATGCTTACCAAATGCCAAACTAGAGAATTTACGTATTTAAAGAACTTAGGCGCCAAGAATGACGCGAACGATCATTATAAACTAAGCACCCTTTAGCACTACGCGGTGACCAAGGGCCGGTAATTACGATATAGTCCAATACAATAATATTGTATACTGTGTGGGTGCACTAGACTGACTAGAGCACCACTAGATAAAGACGCTATGCACTAGGACCTAGTGACTTAAGTGCATGTTGAAGAGAAACTGCAGGCAATGAACTTGAAAAGCTAACGATACTTGCCGGTACGTAAATGATCAACGGAAAAAGCATTGTTGAGATAACAAATAAACCAATGCATTGGAATTGTAGTAATAATATTATAAATATAATATTTTATCGGTATTATTATTTCTCTATTTTTAACACAATTTAATTTAGAGTCCTCCTCACTAAGACAGTCAGTTCTGGGGAGAACTTTCGATAAAGATAACGTTTTTATATATGTACTAGCTTATACCCGTCGCGTTGCTGCCGCAGAAGAAACAGGTAATTCTAGAAATATCGATTGAAATTTGAAAGATTTATCTCGTTTCTTTGGGAATTGGTAATAAAAGGAATGCTTTGTATTTTCTTTCTGATGATAAATGCATTTATGAAAATTGAATAACTCGTATAATGTGTATACTCGTATGTATAAAGGTATAGTGTAAATGTCATTAATTTTATTTTGGTGACTTTATTTTTCAAGTGCTTCATGGTAGGTATTTATAATATATTTTTTGTTTATCCGTCTTTGGCATAAACAATTAAATTTCTTGGCTGTCCGACTCGTAAATTTAATATGAGGGCTTCTATTACCCTTGAAAAAGACACCCAGGGACATTTTTTTTTTTTTAATGTGTGTGGCAGGTCCGACGCATGAATGGAATTTCCTCTTAGATGAAAAAAAGGTGCGTCCGTCAAATTGGGTTTCAAATATAAACTCTATATTCGAAAACAGGTCACCCAAAACCCTTTAAACGATACCAATCTTTATTTTATGAAAAAGATGTGCGTCCGCCATCTTGGATTTAAAAATAAACGCTTAATTCAAAATCAGGACGCCCGTATCGTCTAAAAACGATACCCATCTTCATTTTATGAAAAAAAGGTGCGTCCGCCATCTTGGATATCAAAATAAACTTTAAATTTGAAATCAGTACGCGAATACGCCCTAAAAACGATGCAAACCTTCATTTTATGAAAAAAAATGTGTGTCCGCCATCTTGAATTTCCGAACAAACTCTTAATTCGAAATCAGGACGCCCATACGCCCTAAAAACGATACCCATCTTCATTTTATGAAAAAAAGGTGCGTCCGCCATCTTGGATATCAAAATAAACTTTAAATTTGAAATCAGAGCCCCCAAGAACCATTAAAAAACGATACCCATCTTCACTTTGTGAAAAAAAGAGACAACCGCCATCTTGGAATAAAAAATAAATGCTAGATTCGAAATCAGGGCCCCCAAAAACCTTTAAAACGATACCCAACATCCTTCTATGAAAAAAAGCTTTGTCCGCCATCTTGGATTTAAAAATAAAAGCTAAATTCGAAATCAGGACCCTTAAAAACGCTTAAAACGATACCCAACTTTATTTTATGAAAAAAAGTTGCGTCCGCCATCTTGGATTTAAAAATAAAAGCTAAATTCGAAATCAGGACCCTTAAAAACCCTTAAAACGATACCCAACTTTATTTGATGAAAAAACGTTGCGTCCGCCATCTTGGCTTTAAAAATAAACTCTAAATTCGAAATCAGCACCTTAAAAACCCTTAAAACGATACCCTACTTTATTTTACGAAAAAAAGGTACGCCCGCCATTTTGGAATTTAAAAAATCCATATGCTGTGCATGGGAAGCAATTCTGTAATAGGAAGTAATGGTGATGATAATTATTAAATTTAAAAAAAATTAAAACTCATTCGGCATTATACAAATAGAATATATATTTTTCGGGAATTGTGCGAGTCCATATGATCCATATGTTCACCTCGTAGCACAGTGGTAGCCCATTTTACTACCGTGTATGAGGTCGCCGATTCGATTCCCGTAGAGGGTCAAGATGAAATATTATTTATTTACATGTTATTTTTACATTAATATTTCATGTGCGATACCTTGGACTGGGACTGAAGCGTAAGACTGATCATCGTAATAAAATGATCAAGAGACACTGCACTTGGTGTACCAATGCAGTGCCCTATGCACCATTGGGTGCGGATAAGGGAGAGTAGTAGTAGCAAAATGCTCCAAATTTCAAACAAAGATTCTTGTAGCTCGAAGGAGAAATAAAAACTTCCAGGTAGACTACCTATAATATAAACTCCAAACGAATTATAAGGTAGGTACTTTTTATTACGAATTCACTGTCTGTTAATGATTTTATTCCATAGCCATAAAAATTATAACAGATTAAACTTAAAATATTACATAGTAAAAAATAATGTTTTTAAAACGTTATAACTTTTTTATTTTCCCAGCTAGAAACGATTTTTAGGTGTCTTTCAACTTGGAATTTTGTCTTCTTTCTATTTATTGCAAAAAACAGAGCTCTGCAGAGTTATTCTCGATCAGGAGAAGCCCTTGTCAAACGATTTTTTTTCTCATAGAGAAAAACTGACGATGAAACTAACACAGAAATCTTGAACAAAAAAAACATTTTCGGAGGTAAAAAAATGCACTCGATAGCTCAAAACCAATTCACGGCACTTATTTATTGTGAAAAAAGTCCGAATCGGGGTGTAAATAAATTTAAAAAATGTAATTGAAAGTTCGAGGTGTATAAAAATAAATTGTATACGTGATGAAAACGACATTAGCGCCTTTTGCTGTACAGCATTATTTGACGACATTTTTTATAAGCTTTATGTACTTAGCTATGCAGTTCTATCGGTTACATGGCGCATCTAAAATTCACCCGGAACTGTCACAAAATTATATCAAATACACAAATACAAAAATGATAAAATGGATGTTATAATGCAGGAACCTTCCCAGGAGTGAATAAAACAACCCTCTAGAACAACTTATTGCAATCGGATAAGCGGTTTTACGAATCTATAAAGGACAAACATATATACAAACTTACATTCATTTTTATATATATAGATATAGATAACCGTAGCATTAATTCGCAAAATTTTATCAATTGACTTAATATTGAATACTTATATATAACTCAAAATAAAGATTGTGCAACATACGTATTAAAATAAATATCTAGATAGGTACCTTAATACATATTTAGTACACATGTTCTAATTAAAATACAGTAAGTATTATTACTCAGCATCACGTAATACAAGAAGACTTATGTTTTTATGAATCCAAACTCTAATATCTGCCTCACACTGTGGATTTTGTCATTAACAGATATATTTATCAGTACTCGTATCTCTAGTAATAAATATATTCCACAGTTCCTAACTCTAGCTATCTGTAAGGAAAATCTGATATAGTATACGTAACTCGTGCATAGTTACTAGGTTTAATGACTCAATTTAGCGACCTGAGACTGGCGGAAACAATTCCACCCACGCGTATATTATTGTCTTCTTATCACGGGCTCTCCTGAAATACTAAAATAAGGCTTAAAAAAAAGTAAACTCCTACAATATCCCTACATAATATATGTATATATAAGTACGTATACTCTTTTTTACTGAATATAAAACCGCTGATTAAGGAAATTTCAGTTTTAGGGGCGAAATAAATACATGTGTTGATACTAAGTTGTCCGCCTAGTAATGTACCTAGCTTAGTAGTTAGCGCGTTGGGTACCATGCAGGAGGTCGTGGGTTCAATTCCCGATGGGAGTCAATTCGATACAATTATTTGTATGTTAGTTAGGTATATTGACGCCATCAATAAAATATTTGCAATTATACTAATTGAATATTGCGAATACATATTCTGTATATATAAATGTATACGTGTATTGTTCAGTGGGTCGCTTATTTAATTCGGTGAATGCATTTAAACTATACCTAAGTAAATTACAATATTTGTATGCAAGTACTGATTTCAATATTTTAATTAACGATTGAAACGAGTATAAAATCATGGTGAATAATCAAATTATGTCACTGCGGATAGAAAACCTTATCTAGTAATAAATTAATTATGTTCTGATGCGTTTAAATTTTAATTTGTAAGTTCCAATAATAACTGTCTGAGTCATAGTAAAATTTATATAATTACCTGTAAAAATTGTGAAATAATTATCAGCGAAAATGTGATATAGATAAAGTAAATGGTACCTATTAAGGATTAACCCGTTATCAGCAAGATATACATCAAATGTATTTGTTAAAATTTTATTTTCCTACATTGTGAAGTAAGGTGGAGTTGTAATTTCCGTGTCTAACTATTTAGAAAACAGAACCATCTGCGCTTTTAAAATATACCAAAACATTAAAATTTTTGGGCTACCCCTACTTCCGCTAGTAGGAAATTACTATGCTAATAATATTAATGCCAGGAATCAAACCTTTATTAATAAATACGTATAAGTAAAACAAACGAGTACCTATATAATTAATAAATAATAAGAGATCGGTACATAATAATAATAATTAATAATAATTTATCGATACGTTTTAGCTGAGTCATCAGAATATACAATAATGTTATGCCGGGTCCTATGTGTGTGTGTACGTTATAATAAGCGTTATCAGAAGTGACACAAAAACGGTGTTTTTGAAAAGAGTAGCACAGCAGCGCTTGTCGAAGCAGAAATTTATTATTCGTGTGCTCAGCACAAAATGTGGCCAGTGTACGATTTAAATGGAACATGACGTCTGCGAAAAGCGAATGAGTCAATAAACGCGGACTGGAACTAGCAGATTTGTGAGAAATGCAGGGCAGGCCAAATGGGGAGCAAAATCATATTAACGCTAATTAATATTATTACATTTAATTGAACAAATCGTACTATACGCCACTAAATCATAATTTGTCGAGAATGAACTGAGAATACCATGTTACAGCTAACACTGACCACCACATTTCTATCTAAGAAACGTGTTTCAATCTCATTCCTATGTCGAGATATCACTTTTTTTTTAAATCCAGTTTAATGAAACAGTAACCGAAATAAAATCACATTTTGGTGTTACCCCCAAAGTTTATTTTTTTCAATGAAATAACTGTGGAGTGGGATTCGAACCTAAGGATTCTGATTAGGAGTCTGTGACTATAATCATTCCACTACAACCCGGTTCGGTTTTCACAAGTTTTCAAATTGCATATAATAGAGGTTTTCTGATCAG
>JAGVSP010003697.1:0-21240 GCA_022494985.1 Micrasema minimum | reverse complement strand
AATATAAAAATCTTTTGTCCAGAATGTGTGCAAAAATATTTATTTAAAATAATAAAACAACTTTTTTTTTATTGTGGTTTGAAGCCTTTGTGCTGAGTCCAGTCAATAGACGATCCAAATATTTTGAAGGAGATTGTCTTGTATGTTCCAGATGACTACCTTAGAGCGAGATCTCATGCACTATTCAATACGCATAGAAGTCGTACGGATGCAAGTCGGAATTCTCCTATCAATAGAGCAATCCCTTTAAAGACATTTACTCAATTTCCTTTCATATTATATTAAATGATTATTTGTGAAAATGTTAATAAATAAATAAAATATGCTTAAGGAGATAGTCGAT
The DNA here is from genome assembly GCA_022494985.1 of Micrasema minimum. Classification (NCBI taxonomy): domain Eukaryota; kingdom Metazoa; phylum Arthropoda; class Insecta; order Trichoptera; family Brachycentridae; genus Micrasema; species Micrasema minimum. The sequence goes on along the minus strand of JAGVSP010003697.1, from coordinate 20,897 downwards.
TGGTGTCTTATGTCCCTATTTTCTGGTTTTGTAGTCAATCTCTAAAATTTATGAAATAGGTTAATCCAAAATTTAAGTTTTTAGTTGACAACAATTTGCAAAAATTGACAAAAAAAAATCAACTTCTAACTCAATTTTCTCAAAAACTACGAGTCTAATCAACAAAAATTTATTCTACAAAATCGACTACAAATATGACGTAGATTCACTGGTTTTCCGCTTGTACATCGAGTTTTGTTACACCCTTTATACTATATCATAATTTATTACATTTATCTTGTTTTAATTTCAGGGTTAGATACGACGATACCGAATAGATACACAATACAGTGACTGCCATTTGTATTAGGTAGACTTTGGTGGATATCAGCCGAATACCGCACTCCGACAGTCATTCCGTGTTCCTCATGATGTAATGCAACCGGCCGCCTACTAACGTGAACACGGCCGCACCACTCGACAGTGCGACACTCGACCACATCCCACCAAATTCAACCTTTTCTGGATTATTTTTTCAAACAATTTCCTAACACTAGTTTTACTATCGAGGCTAGCAACTTACTGTTGTATCGCACAGATATTAGTTCCCTGGAATTTGACATTGCGGAACTGCATTCTATCCAACATAAATGATAAAAGTGTAGTTCCACATAATCAGTTATATGGAAAACCTTGAATTGTTTAAGTACCACAAATCTACGTACATTTGTAACCCACCATACACGTAGTCTACACTGTTTACAGAAAAATAGGCATTAACGAGTACCATAGAGTCTTACCAGTTTTATTTAGTTACATAACAATTATTTATGTATCACAGAACATGCAAGTGTTATCCTATGGTTATTACTTGATAATGTATTTTACATCAGAAGTGATGTTGGATGCAGGTTCGCATTCCCGATCATACACTTTGTTGAGGCGCACTCCGGTCTCAGTAAATGTCACTAAAGTAAACACCAGCTTATCTACACGTAGGTGTGACAAGTAATGTAGATATGTTGGTGATCGCAGCGCTGGCTTATGAGTTAGGCGATAGTGTAATTTATATGAATAATAATCGTATTTGGCTGGACACGGTAATTTGTAAAATGTTTCTCACAAGCGTTTGATATAAGTGATCACTGTAGTTCTACTCTATTCATTTCATTATACCATATCCGCTCCCTATGTGGAGCATATGGAATCCACAAACTGCCTCCAGGCCAAGCGATCGGCCGCCAGCTCCCGCGCATCCTCCCAAGTCAAGTCCACGTCCCGCAGCTCTGACGCAAACTGCCGACGAATTGTCAACAGTGGACGACCGGGACGCCGAGAACCTGATGCCTTGTAAAATGCTACTCTCAAAGCAAAAAATGCGATTTTTCTGTTTTCATGTTCTAATTTTAAACCTGAATTATATTAGTAAATAATTTTTTTTTATTATTTACAAAAAAATATTTTTGGTAGTAATGAGAGAGAAATGTTATCCAGTATAACATAAAACTACTTATTTTTTGTTTTATAAATTAATTTATACCGTTTAGTTAAGAAAGTGGTAAATAATATAACCCCGTAAAATTCAATCCCAAAAATATTAATCTAAACTGAAAATAGAAATTTTAAGTTTAGATGCACAGGAGCTGGCGGCCGATCTATATGCCGGTGGCGACCGTATAATGAAATGAAATGAATAATTTTTTTTATTTACTATTGTAAGTTATTTCTTAGACAAATTTAACAATCTGTAAAAAAAAAACATATTAACTGTAAATTTCAAAATTTAATTGAATCTTTTTAGTAAAATAAAAGTGTTTTCAGAGTAGAACAATAACCAAAAAATTGCGTAATATTACAGGTTTATAAATGAAAGGAAATAGTTGAAAATATATGTAATACTGCAGTCGTTAGCAACACACTGGGCCTGCAATCCGATCTCTAAAAGGCTGCAGCAAAAACCAGATGAAAAAATGTTGCCTCTAGAACCTATAAAGACTTGCAATTTTTTTCATTAGATTCAATGAACTGTTAGCTAGTAGATCCAACAAAATAACCGTAAGTCATTCAAGCTTCCAGAGACAAGATTTTTCACATTTTTGGTCGTAAACAATTTTAGTAATCAGAGGGCAGAGGTACTATCCTGTAACATCTCGGAGTAATAATACATCTCCATTCATCGATTCATTTCGTATTTTATTTTTTAAGAAATATTTTAAATAAGATTTATTATAAGCTAGTATAAAATAAAGGTATTTTATACGAAATTTGTTTTCTTTATAATTTCTGTAGAAACCAAGTGTTTGATTTTTAAGTATGGCAAATTTATCTAAGTTATTTTATGCACTGGTAAAGTTAATCCTTGTACATTCGTTTGCTAATACAAAATCCTTATCAAAATAAATATCTTTAAAAAACTTTAAATGGGTTTTATGTTAGCCATTATGACAGTTCGTCAGCAGTTTGCGTCAGAGCTGCGGGACGTGGACTTGACTTCGGAGGATGCACGGGAGCTGGCGGCCGATCGCTTGGCCTGGAGGCAGTTTGTGGAATCCATATGCTCCACATAGGGAGCGTATATGGTATGATGATGATGTGAATTGTTCTTTTGGATTGTCACTGACATAATAGTATGTCCTGTGAAGGATCTTTCCAGAAGAATTCACTTGCAATTATTAATTTTCAAATTATGCTTGTTGTGCTGTTCGGGTTTGTGATAAATATTTTTATTGTGTAATAGATTTTTTAATAAATAAAAACTGTTTTATTTAACCTGAAAATTATCCAATCGGAATGACAAGTGAAGGAAGGAAACCCAATCACCAACAACTTGAGGTAAAGTGTCATTATCTCACTAGATAAATTTATTGGTATTCGCCTAATCAGATTCTAAGACACGATCCTTAAGTTACGGTTCTAAAACATCTATCTACATTGCATTCAATTTATAAAATAATACGACAATATAAATATTGTCTCAGATAGATTCGAGGACACTATTGGAATCTGACAGGGCTGTGTCCTTGCCCCATTTCTGATTATTATCCTCGTGGATTTTAACCTGAGGATGTCAATAAAAGCTCTTCAACCTGGAATACATCGGTGATGCTGTCCTTATTGACGATCCAGTCAGGGATCTTCAGGTTGATCATTGATAGGCTAAATTAGCAGTCCACATGCATGGGTTTAAAAATTAATACATGTAAAACCCACGTCATGTGTAACATCTTGTGCCAAGATGCCCCAAGCCCCCTGACTTTGTCGGGCAAGTCACAAAATTCTAGGAAGAATATCGAGGAATATAATTGTATGGAGAAACGGCCGAAGTCATGTGGCAGCGTACCCTCTTAATCATCAGCATAGCTGGAACTTCGATTAGAAGAGACTATTATAATTTCAATTACCTTGGCAATTTTTTTTTATTTTTATTGTATTGGTAATAATCCCAAATAGCTTACTACTTCTAATACAAATTTTTACTGGAGCAGATTTTATACATCCTTCCTCCACATTCATACATCTTCTCATTTGATGTGGGTATTGAGAATAGACAATAAAATGCCAGGTATAAAGACTAGCAACTTTACTGATAAGGAAGGCATTAAATAACATTGGTGCAAAATATACAATATTTAAAGTATGTAATGAATAAAAAAAACAGTTGCGGTAAATTTGGGGACACATTCACTTTTTTGTTCTTTTCACTAGACTTGTCCAGATTTACATATTTATTTAGAGTTTCTTTATTTTTAGCGATATATATTTTTTAAATTACACTTTTTTAGGGGAAAAAAAAGTATGTTTGTAAAATATACACTTTTGAAGTTGGAACATAAAAATTAGTCAGGGTTACATAATATTGGTCCCACCAAAATTTAGTGTTAGGTTTTATTTCATAAGAATAATAAAATTACTTAAATTATTGTTTATATTTTTATGATATTTTATATTATTTTTTATGATACTTTTTCCAAAAACTCAATCAAAGTATACAATGTGTTCTGCAATTATTTATTTAATTGACTAGTTATAGATTTAATAAGGTACAAATACTAACATTTTACTCTAAAAGAAAGTTTGCTTAACGTGAATTAAATAACATTAATAAAAGTAATATTATTTATGGCAGATAATAATTATTGTAACCAACATTTTCATGATACATGTTATAGAAAATAATTATTGTCACTTAAATATTTTTTTGTTCTACAAAAAACATAAATATATAATAAACTTTTTTTTGTACATTTCACAAAGACTGTTTCTGACTAGAATCTAAAAACTTTAATTTTGTATTCAAAATAGTCTTATTTCATTCACAGAGTTAAACATATTAAAAACAATAAAAATCACAATTTTTTTGTAAATTTCGTCTTAAAATAGGTCAAGATAGGTATATGTCAACAAATTAAATTTAATACAAAATAGGTACTTGATTTAAAAAAAATTATACATAACAAGAGCAGTAATGTTAAGTTTTTTTTGGCTATGAATCATAAATAGATATTTGAGTTATTTAAAAAAATATATATTTAAGTAAATATTTGTATGCACAAACAAAATATAACTTTATGTTAAATCTAAAGTAAATTTTCAATGGTGGTTTTCAATTATTTTTAAATGTGTATATGAGTGCAGAGTTATATAGAATTATGCAAGAAAGGAAAAATTTATAATATTTTTCACTGTCATTTCTCAACCTTAAAGGCTTTGAACATAACGCTAAATAAAACTTTAATATTCTATGTTTTTTCAAAAGCATACTTTTTTAACGTAGATAATTTTTAAAATACAATTTTATAGCGTGCATTTTGTGACAGATTTGTAAAAATAGGCCGGTTGAAAATATCTATGCTTGAAAAATATGTACACGTCTGCAATATCCATTAACCATGAAACATTCTTTGAACTTTTAATTATTATAATCAACAACAGTTCTAATGCCTTTAGCCTTTATAACTCGTATGCGGCATGGTTGGGAGACTTGCAAAATTTCATTAAGTATATAGTTTTTAGTTGGAGGCAAGTCCATTTTTTTAAATGAATCAGAATAGTAAATACTCAAGTTTGCAGTGCAGCTGTCAGATTTATGTATGTACACTTAAAATGGATAATCCTGTAGTTATAATAACAATGGGTTTATTGTTTAATTCACTTATGATTGGTGTTGAAAAAAGGGCACCATTGTATAGTGAATATAGTGTTGCCTCAAATAATAATTAATTGTCTTAATAGTACTGTTTCCTTAAATTTAAATATATTTGGTGTAAAAAAATAGTGTACTAAAATGTTATGATACAGTAGTCGGTAAGAAATAAGACACATAGATCTAAGAAAGAGACTGTAACCCATAATTTGGTAACTTTTTCTTTTGTAGAGCATCGCTGTTGCACTGAAAGTTCGGAATACAGATAGAACTAGAATTAAACTCTTTAAACACCAACATGGATGTGACTGCACTCTAAAACGCTTGACAAGGAACTATGACAAAATTTTACTGTGGTTACATGTGTATAAATAACAATAACGATGCTTTACAACTCTGAAGTTATTTGATAATGTTCAAGAGTCTCTATAATGTTAGGTTTTATTTACTGCCAGCACTCTGTACCAGTGTAAATTCATCAAAAAAATCTATGATAACTGACACTTATTTCTTTACAAAATTAAAATTTACGAATCAAGGTATCTAATAGATTGTTAATGGACCGTGTGTATTATTTTGGTTCAGCATATCAGCGATACAAACTTAGTTGTTGTTCTAACTCATCCATGTCAGAAACTTGGAATTTTTCCTGTTGGTCTTTCAACAAGTTCAATATGGCCGCTAGTTGTGCTTTTTCAGTCCTGCAAACAAATAATAGTTTATTCAGAAAATATTTTACATAAAGAGATATTACTTGGTATTTTAGTCTCGTGTTGTGTTGATTAGCATGTTGGGGAACCATGCATAAAGTCCCAAGTTACATTTCTGACTAAATGAAAATAAAAAAATTTTGAATGTGATTTTTCCCTTTGGACTGCTGATGAAACGTAAGACTGATCATGTCTTTGCGTAACAAATTATCAAGTTTTCATTGATCCTCAACAAATTAAGTTTTTAAAAGCATTCATTAAATCAATATATACTTAAACTTTTACATAAAAAACATTAACTGTCAGTTCAGCCACACGTCGCGCCGACCATTCAATATTCCATTCAGTTTTCTCTTTATACGGGACAGTTTGCAAACTGCACAATAAATTGTCGAATTTTCTGTCCTGTATAAAGCTATGCCTAAATGAGGGACAATATTAAGGAACCTTTGGTCAAAAATTTGCAGTGTTATACAATATGTTTGTATTATCCTTCTAAGTTACCCAATCTTTTGTTTGTAAACTTAAAAAAACCAAATAAACTCAGTGCAAAAGATGAGTACATGATAAATGGGTATTCATAAGTTTACGACTAAAAATTGATACGATACTTGATAATTGATAAAAATTGATAGAATACGGTTATCTTGTGTAAATGCAGCTAAAAACTTACTCTTTTTCTTCATTTAATTGTTCTTGTGTCATCTTGGAACTGAGTTGGTTGACTATGGCTTGGTGCCTCGCCACCTTGATCCGGGACTGTAGGAGTGCCTCCCGGGGACACGAAGCCAGAATCTCTCGGTCCAAATCTCTCTCCAACGAGGGATCTTCATCGCACTCGGCGGTGTGATCAATACTTTGATCCATTTTATTCTGCAGGCGCCTACTATGCAGCTGCAATAATATTTATCACACTACTAATATACCAATACTGATTTCCCTTAACTGAGGCTAGTGGTGTATAGGACACACCAATTGCAGTGTATATTGATCATTTACACATACATCATTATTTATTCCTAATAACTAATATTTATTAATTATTTGTGCGGTAATATGATTTATTTATACTATACAACGCAAAATCCTTTGTTTTTATAATATAATCTAAGCCTTTTCATGAAGTTTGCAAGGAATATTATTTGTGTATGTATGTCTTCTCATTGTTTTTCCATTTTGAAATTCCGTACAAAAGGAAAACAATTTAGGCCCCATACAAGATGGAAAATTAAGAAAGGGAAATGGGAGATATGGAAATTTGAAATGAGAAATCCTCATTCAGTTGGTACTTCAGTAAAAAAGTTTGTTTTAATAGGATGGTAAGTACTGAAATAAAATACAGGATAGGTTAAAAAAATGGTATTTACCTGTTTTATGACACTGCTTGCTGTACCACACAGAAAACAACATAGCAAGTATTGAAATTCCAACACTGAATACATAAAACGGAGATAAATTATGCAAGAATATTAAAATGCTATCGTTTAATTGTCCCTCCATCCTGTCAATTTGTTTTCTTTGAATTAATGAACCATTGATTTAATCCAATAGATTAGTAAAACTGAAATAAACCACAGATTGTATATATATTTTATTAAACAAACACGGTCCAATAATCGGATTTTTATTTGTTATTATTTTTTTGTTTACACAACTCACGAGAAACGCAAAAAATGACAGCTGACATAAGAGTTGCAAGTTCACAAATAAAACTAAAGTAGGTAGGTACTGTATCACAAATGATAAGTAACTAACCATCACGCCACAGGGAGGATAAAACGCCAACACCATCTTTTCCTGTTACACTTCCTCCACATTCATACATCTTCTCATGCACGCACGTCGATTATTCTGACTTTTTAACTCAATTTTTTTTTTTTAATAGGCAATAATATAAGACAAGTATTAATTTATTTAAACTATTATAATATTATATACTGTTAAAGCAATCTAAACAATTATAATGAAATACTAATTATTAACCTTAAAGGTTTTTAAATCTATAAAATCAACAAATTCATTTGGGAATATTTTTTATGGAAATATAATACAGAATTCAATAGTCCAAGTAAACTGTTGGCGTTTTTGGGCTTTTAAGAATATAGGTATATGCACATTGCAGGAAATATTAATCACCTAAAAGAACTTAGAAATACTTTACTATGCTACTCTCCCTTATCCTTATCCTTAGTGCATAGGGCGCTGCGTTGGTAAAATAACTGCAGTGAATCTTGATTATTTTTGCTACATGAAGGATGAAGGCAATTATATGTATTACGTTTCAGTGCCAGCCCAAGGTATGAATGATATGAAATATTTTTGGGGAAATTCAGATTTAAATAAATTCATATTTTTTTTACCTTCTAGACTAGCCCAACAAATAAAATATGTAGAGCTCCGTACAATTTAGTTTACAATCGATCCCATCAGAGTGGAATTTAAGATTAAATTTTACGCTTCAAGGCATTTGTTGTTACACAGACTCGAAGAACTTGGGAACAAGGGAATGGAAAAATATTCCACCTTGTTTATATGTTGAATATAGAAAACAAAAACAATTTGTATTGATGAAATATTCTATTTAGTATTTTTTTTAATGACATGTTTTTTTAACATTATAAAAAGAGACACCATTACAGTTTTTGTCTCCAGAAAACAATACAATAAAGAAAGTGTTTATGGCAGCTTTAGACCAGATTTCCTTAATCCATTTATCTACATTCTTATAAGTTTCTTCATCGTTTAAATCCGAATCTAAACAACTGAAATGGGATAATATTAAACTATGCTTCTCTAATAAATTACACGTGTTTTCTGACACACTAGAGTTATCGGAACACGGCAGTAATTTTAATTTTTTCCGTTTTACAGGTGAGTCTAAAGACTTCTCTTATGAATTTTTTTAACATAGCTGGAGTATTTCTCAGTAACAGTTTCGTGGCCAATTACAATACTTGTTTTCTGCTGTTGAGCAATCTTGTTGAATATATTAGTGGTGTATTCAGTCTTTTTGGTCATCAAGTGGTTGTAGTTCTGTTGAGAATTTTGCCGTCCCTTGAGGACTGCATCACCAAATATCATATTGTTACAGAGCTTCAGCTGAACTAACTTTAGAGAAGTAAGAGAATCTTCAACGGAGCAATGACCTTTGGAACCATCTTGAATATCTTGAGCTAAAAATTCTTTTGCCAATATTTTAAGTTTACTTTTCCTAAACCTGTCTCCGGAAATATTGAATATTACACTGGTATCAATAATATACGGGTGCATCATTTTCAGTGCGTGAAGGTCAAAATTGAGAGATTGACCAACGAGGATGGCATTAGGAGGTAATATTTCACGTATATCTCGCTGAACATCTTCAACCCGAGTGTTGACATCGGCCAGCAGTTTAGGGGTGATGCCAGAAAATTGTGTCAAATAATCTAGTATCGCATTATAAGGTAAAACAAGTTTTTCATACACAACTTCGTGTTGTTCATTGACAAGAGATACCCGAGTTAACTCTGATCCCTTACAAGTCCTACACATTTCACAATCTAGACCGTACATGGGAGAAGTAGAGCTCACTGGTTCGTATGTGTCCTTGGTCATAACGTAATCCGAATAACTAGTCTGCAGTTTCCCTTTAAGGGGAAGAGGGTAGTTCTCTTCTACAAGCTGCCAGGCTGAGAGCACTAACTGAGTACGGGGGAATTTGTCCAGTAACTGTCGATCCGTAGAAACTTTGGGCCTAAGGCCTTCGGTTACTGGGAATACGGCTCTCAGCATCACCATCAAATCTTTCCTCGCTTCCATCGCAGCATCCATACTTCCAAACTCTTCAATCATGGCTTCTTTCTCTATATCAGACAGAGGAACGGCAGCTAACTCCTCAATCATGGATCCTCCGTAGAGTGTCGGGGTGACGACCTCCACCCGGTGGTGGAAGTACTTGTTGAGGTTAGCGAAGGAAGATTCCTTGTCGCTGTAGGAGTGCAGGGACAGGCCGTCCACTACCAGCACCACAGTGTGAGAGATACGCGAGCGCTTGTCCACGTGACACCAGCGGGACGGGGAGTACGGGCACGGCTCACTGAGGACAGAGAGGAGAAGTAAGTGTTGGATATCCGTCAGCAATATTGGGATTCTCTCCTCGACATGTGTAGCGAGGGATGCCTGTTCTCCAACAGTCCTTAGCCTGACATTGGGGTGAGATTTTCTCGCTCGAAGTTGATTTGCCACTTTTTTAAGTCCATTATACTCTTCTTGCTGTTGTATAGATGAGGATGGATCAGTGCTATCGCTAGATTCATTGTCGGGTGAAGTATTCGAAGAGATCTTTTCATCTGAAAGCATTTGGACTTATAAATGTAATTAGTTTGAAAAGCATCAATAATTTATTAATCACTTTGATAACAATACTAATTTACCTTTGATTTCAGGCATCTCGTAATCAATGATAACTTCTGTTGCTTCTTTTTTTACCTTTTTTCTCAAGGGACCAGCATCATCATGACAGCCATTTTTAATGGCGATGGGTTCCACATCCATTTTAACATCGTTCAATTTCGTGACAGCTACTAATGCTGCCATTTTCTTTAGTTTTTTTTCTTTTCTGAGAGCTTTCTTCGATAAGTTCTCCTTAGCTTTTTTCTTCGACATGTTTGATTTCTATAACCTAAAACTGAAATAAAAATTAGATAAGCTTACCTATTCTACAGGAAGTATACTTTAAAATTTTGTTATGTACGAGGCACGATTAAAAATATTTATGATAGAAGGAAACATGTAAAAAAATCAATCTATTGTATGCCTAAACCTTTTTTTATTATTTCAATAGGTGTAAGTATAACGTATCAATTATAAATAGTTACATATTATTTAACTGCAAAATTGCAAAAAATATAAATGACTAAATGTAAATAAAATACTAGATCACTGAAAAACTGAACTAACTAAAACATAAAAATATATATTTTCATAGATTTCAAGCATGGAACAATGTGGTAATATAAACATTCTGTTTTTTCTGTTATAAAATAATAATAGACGGTCCACACCTTAAGAAATTTTACAAAAAAATAATCACACTATTTATAGAATTTCGTATAACTAAGGACGCAAAATCGAGATATGTTTTTTAAAATAATGATACCGAAATTTTGAAAACGAAAATTAAAACCTGTCATGTCAAAAGCAGGCAGAAGTCATAGACAGTATAGACACAGATTATATATACATATACCTACTAGTAAATGGTCAATAAAATGACATAGACAACAGAATTTTTAGAGGTTAGGTAGGTTTATAATGCTGCAACTACATAATAAATAAGTTGTAGAAAAACTAGGAGATTAAAAAAAGTTTTATCGTTTCCAAGTAGCACTTCTAGGAATAAATCAACGACTCATTAAAAAAAATATACAGAAAAAAAACCATTATTAAAAAAAGGTTTTCACAAATAGAGATTTTAGTATTTTAAACAATAAGTTGCCGGTGAAGTCATTAGGATTAATTTCAGTGAGTCGAATAACCGAAATGAAAGTATTTTACTAATCCGGGTGCAAAATTAAGACTTTTGTGACAATATTCAGTAAAAATACAAATAATAACGCTTTATATTTCTGCCCAAAAATGATTTTTTTTAAAATATAAAATTTGAAATGGGTATAATTTTTTTTTTTCTCAATATGAAATGGTTATTAGTTTTTTAGTATTACGGTAACACGTTTTAATAATTACATTATTTATATAACAAAAACTTTTTTCAGAATAATTTACGAAAAAAAACTCGTTAGAAGATATGGTTAAAAAAATTATAGAATACTATGCGCAATTTGAACGGGACAGAAAATTGTACAGTTTCTTGTGCATTTTGTAAACTGGATAGAATTAAGCGAAAACCTAAAACAAAAAAGAAAAAGAAAAACAAGCTTATGTGAAACACAAAAATATAGTAAAATAAAATTGAATGGTCGGCGCAATGTTAGTTTGACTTGAGAGTTAATATTTTTTGTGTACAAGTTTAAGTAGATATTTATGATCTAGTATTGAATGCTTTTAAAAACGTAAACACCAAACAACACATTTACACTACTAGGTATATTAAAATTTCCTGTGTGTAAACATACGATAATAACTTACAATCGCGCTTAAAAAATATACATATTTAGCGTATCTTTTAACAGATTGTACTGTTTTCTGAACAAGAAACTGTACAGTTTTCGGTCCCGTGTAAAGTGCGCATTTGGTTATGTTGAGAACCCGGCTGTTAAAGAGTTAACTGATTTTCAATTTGTAAGTAGGTACCAAATTGCAATATATTTATTAAGGAAAAATAGTTTATTGTACGGACAACATTTTTATAAAAATATATTTATAATATTCGAAACACCACTTCTATTTTTATTAAGTGTCTATGGTTCGGTTTTAGGTGGCGTATGTCAGTTCGGCCTTCGTTATCGATTTTGTTAATTTTGAAAAGTGTTATTACGACTCTCGTTTTCAAGAAAACCCTTATAATTTATCGAAAATAATATAAAATGACGAGTCCAGTAATTATTGCATCATCCGCGAAGCAAACGGCAACGGTACGGTGATATAGCCTTACTCATTTTTTTACCTTTAATTGGATAATAAAAAATGACGATGATTAATTTTTGGTTTAATTTGTTCACAGTTTATTTTCCTTCACGGACTTGGAGATACCGGGTAAGTCAACTTTTTATATGCCACAAGACATAAGTCTTCAAAAGTCCAAACATATTTGTGTAGAACATTTTTGTAAAGCCAATTTAATTTTTTTGAAAATTTATTGTTTATTTAATTATTTTGATGACTACGTGTTGTGATTACTATGTTTCACCCATTTAAAATCTTTTTAAATTAAAATAGTCCACAAAATCCTATCCACTATGTTATCAATAAAAGGCATAAAAAAGTATGTTTGCAATATTCCCATCCGAAAAATACATTAATAGTCGGCGATTGTGAGACGTTTTATTTAATTATTTTTTTAACACCCTTTTTCTTCTGTTTGTGAACAAGTGTGTATGTAAAGTTGCCCTTACTTCGATTATGTCACGTTTTACATGTAGAGATATGTGTTAAAATATTCCAGTTGATTGATGTGTTGACCTTAATATTAACCCATGTTCATAGTTGTGAGAGTAGTAGATCTATTGTCTTATGGCATATTATTAGTCTAGCAAAACAGCTTCCATTATTTTATTTGTTTTATTTACCTGGGTAGGCATTCAACTTTTGGGTGTATTTCTAATTTTATGTTTTGAAAACGATATTGTCAGTGCTTTGAAAATTGACTTACCATATTTTTTCTCAATTCTACCTAAAGACAAGGTCATATTATGGCATCGATTATTTTTCATCCACAAGCATACCAAAGTTATATCTCACGGCTTCTTATGATGTAGAAATGTGTAACAATGTATATTTTAAAATAATGTTTGTGATTGGTGCATTAAATATAGATTTCTTTTGAACAAGAATACTTTACCGAGTAAAAATGTTAAAATCTACCTCAGTGACAAGCTACAAAGAAAATAGGTTTTAGTGCTGGAATATGTCAGTGATTTTGAATAATTTAAAAGAAAACCTAAAAAACGCTTTTCAGAAACTTTTAACATTTAGGGCTGATTACTTTCAAGTGAAAGATCAAGATTTCGGATCACTTGAAAGTTAAAGCTTGAAAACGAACCCACCAATTCACAAACATTTGCCAAACTACTACTACTACTACTCTCTCTTATCTGCATTGGGCAATGTGTTGGTACACCAAGTGCAGTGAATCTTGATCATTTGTTACATGAAGGTAAGACAATCAGTATTAATGTGCCAAACACTCTATAGAAAAATAGGTTAAATTCTCCGTTCAGTGGAAAATAACCAATTATCCTCCCATTTATCTAAATTTGCCGCTTTGATACCTAAATGAGTGAGAAACACAAATATTGATTCGGTATTCATTTTTTGTGCAGGCACGGGTGGGCAAGCGCTATTGGCGGGATCCGACCGTCGCATGTGAAGGTGATCTGCCCCACGGCGGCCACGATGCCCGTGACCCTGAACGCCGGGTTCCGGATGCCGTCGTGGTTCGACCTCCGGTCGCTGGACGCCTCGGGACCTGAAGATGAGCCGGGCATCGTGCGTGCCACGGAGCTCATTCACGCCATGATCAACGCAGAGATCAAGGTAATATGTCAGAAATTCTTTGTATAATGCTGGTTTATTTCTCACACTGACCATCAGTGTTAAGTTTTTTTAAGTTTAGCAACTGCTATAAAATTGAGCCTACAATATTTAAAATAAATAATATGGCCTTCTGCCTAGTCTGTAAAACTCGTAACTCCACAAACAGTAACTTTCATCTATGAGACTTCTAAAGTAATTTCTTCATTACTTCATGATAATGGATGTTTCTAAAATATGTATTGTTATTCTCTTATAATCAGTAAACGTATTATCAGTATTTTTATGTAAATAATGAAGAAATTATAATTCACATCTCCTGGGAAGTTGCTGAGTTTTACAATTTAGGCAGACAACAGGTTATATTTTTGGCCTGCTTAGTTGAATACCTGAATAGTAAGTAATTGTTAGTTTGTGTATACACCCGTACATATCGTAGTTTTGCTTGGCAAATGTTTTAAGTGGGCCTCTAGCAGTAACTAGGTGAAGTGTGTTTTATTAAGGGATTCAAATAAAAATACACCATATTAATATTGAAATTCACTAATGAGTTTTTATATAAATACGAGAGATTGAAACTGCTCATTATATTATACAATAGAAAATACCAACTCACCGATCTTGCTCTAAATCTATTGCTAATCAGATAACAAAGATTATTAATAGTAATGGTTTTGTTTTGCATGACAGAAACCACGCACAGGTTGGTAGGTTCGCCTTTAATATAAGTCGAAATCTTGGTATATTGCTGCACTCCAGGGAGATATGACATATATGTTTCCTCATTCCTTCGTTACTCGCTAGAGAAACCAGTGATGAGTATAAATGCTTTTTTTTATAACAATAAATGGGCTGTTGTTTGTAAAGAATGATCCCTAATCTAGGTTGCACCCTATTCCTTAACTTGGCAGAGCTGTAACCTAATAAACATATTATTGACTAACAACACGAGTATAATCTCTACGATAAATTAGTGAATAATATTAGTCAGAGATCCTGAATTTCTATTCTTGAAAATGTTGGTGGGAGAGTTTTTTTTAGCCAGTATCATATAGTAATTATTATTTTTTTAATGTAATTTTATTGTTTTAATGATTGATAGTGATACTGTTGAAATTATCCATAAACATAAATAATCATTGGGGGGGTACTAATGTTATCTAATGACACATTTGCATGTAGGATTTTTTTGATAGGCTCGATTATCTTAATCGCTTAAACTATTGGATGGCGGGTGTACATATGAAAAGAGACGCTCGTTAGGAGCCTTTCTCTCATCAGTGTGTTACTGGAGACTATAATGTCACGTAGCATGATCCTCCATGAGTCATATTACATATGTTGTCCGTGTATCCATTTAAGAATAACAAGGTCTTGGAGCATATCAAAATTACGCAACCGGCTTGGACTGGGGGGTTGAGAAATGTATTGAAAACAAAGGGGATTGTCACTTTTAGCTACCAAATCAAGTGTTTGTAGGTCAACCATCTTGTATAATCTTCGAAGAAATTGTTGGTGATATCCAGATTATTTATTTCTCATCTCTAACTTGTTTGAATGATAGAGGGTCCACTGTATGATCAAACATCCAAAGTGTTATACTTCCCCACTGATATAATAAATTTGACTCGAGTCATCAGATTTTTTAAATTGGAGAAAAATTTTGAAAGGGGGTTGTATTTTAGTTTTATATATTAATTGGCGCGGGGTACAGAATGAACAGACTGTTTTGGTAATACGGTACCTATATTATCAATATTACGGCACATAACCAAGTTCGACATGTATCACTCATAAACGGGCATTTGATGTCGAATGAGAACCAAGTTCAACAAAATTATTCTAGAAGGCTATTAGTCCAAATTATATATTCAGTTGTGTCATATCAGGGAAATTAAATAATATGATCGCACCTAAAAGAAAATGTACCGTTTACTTTAGCTATTATCATTGCATATATTCTTATGGTTAGTATTCAGGGAACATTAAATAATATGCGACCCTAAAGAAAATTGTACCTGTTTCACGATTCAGTTTATGCTCTAATGTGATAAGCCACAGAAGGACGCTGTTCCTATCGTTACTGATATTAAGGTAATAGTTGTGTTATTAGTGTGGGTGGGATTCAATGTTATTCAAGGTTTTAACTAAAGGAAAACATTATTCCTGACTATTGTTTTTTAAATATCTGTTCTAATTATATTTTGGGTGAAATATTAGTTTTCTGGATCTTTCTAATTCTGATTTTCTCCTTTCTTGAACCTAATTTTCGTGTGGACGGTATAATCCCCTTTTTAAGATTGTAAAAAGTCAATATTAATCTGCCTTGAACAAACCTCCAACCTTTTTACGGAATCAAAATTGTTATTGTTATTAAAAGTGTGAATGTCTATTTATACATAATTGTTATGGAAATTAACACTACTTACGTACAAGAAAGTCATAAGTGAGTTTATACATAGGTTATTTTGATGTGCGGGGTCACTTCATGTACAAAGTAATGTTAGGGTATGTTGAACTAAATATAAAAAAATGATCACTTCAATTAAACAGTACAATTTGTATAACTATGATATGTTATTTGGCTAAACCAATTTAATTATATTGACAGTGGGAAAAGTATAATCAACAATCAAGATAAGCTGACAGAGGGCGTGGTTTTCATAAACAATTAAATTATTTTTACTCTTTTTCATTTTTCTTATTATTTGTTTATAATGGTATTGTTGTACTCAGCAAGATTCTAAAAGCCCAAACCTATTTATATTTTTAATGTAATTTGACAAGATTATGCATAGATTTGAAATATTGACAAAATAGGTACATGATTTTGATGTGTTATAAACACCAATGTTTGTGGAGTGCCTGTCGGTGGGTTTACATTTTAAGTGTTTCTTCAACACTATTTAACTCATTTCAATAATCTAATCATAATGTAAAACATTCTACATAACACACCCAGAGGTTTATGATATGTTTCTATTTTCAGTTGCGTTATGAGATCTTTTATTCTGTAACTTACTTATTGGTAACACCGTGTCAACGAGGAATCTTAACGACGTTTTCATGTATGCGTGGATTTTTTACAAGATTTGAATGTGTCAAAGACCACTACCTATACAATGGTTTACAATCTTATTGAGTTAATTTTATCATAACATACATGTGAATAAAGGAAAAAAAATAAATTCTTGAGTCTGGTTTATAATTAGTGAGTACTAATAGTAGTACAAGTCCTATAATCTGCCTACAGATGTAACTGTTTTAAATAAGAATAAGAAAAATGTTTAAGAATATATTTTTTACAAACTTCATGTTTAGTATGGTGAAATACTCCTATAAACATCATAGTGTTTATACCTGCTGATCACAACATCTAGGGATTCCAGCCATTTACGGCTTGTAGTCAATAACCATTATCATTCCCTTTCAAACACTTCTTGTCTCTGTTGAGATGTGAACAATATACTCAGTGTGTTTTGTGGACGGTCTGTTAGGCACACCATGCACGTAAAAGATGCATCTTGGAGAAAAATATGCCTCTCGGTATGTTTATAGTAGTAAAGTGAATTGCGTTTAGTTGTCAGCGAGGTAATCGCCGGCTAACCGTATCATCGTGGGTGGGTTCTGCCCAGGGGGAGCGCTGGCGCTGCACTCTGCGCTGACCATCCCTCAGCAGCTGGCCGGGGTGGTGGCCTTCTCCTGCTGGATGCCGCTGCACAAGAACATCCCCGCCCATCTCAAGTGCCCTAAGGAATTAACCCCGTAGAACGTACCAATCATATTGCACGATGCTAAACATTGTCTTTATTTCAATTATTGGCAGATTCCATAGCGTAATGCTGATTTATCTCCAGCATGGGTGGTTGTGATGTTTTCCTTCTGTTATTGACCTCATTGGAACTGTATCAGGCTTGTGGTGGTGTTTCATAAAAATAAAAGTTTATTATAAATTCACAAAAATACAAATATCGTAATATTCGAGGTTTTTATAAAATGTAAATTATTATTTGAAATAAAAAGCGTACCTTAGGTACAAAGTACTCCTGTTTTCTACATCAATGTCCCTCTTAATGATACAGGATCTTGTTGGCAATAATGACAAACAAATAGTTTCTATGTACTGTGGAAATTTACATAAGTCTAACCTTACAAACGACTAAACTATACGCTTCTACATGCTTAGTTAGTGCAATCTAAAAAGTTTTCCAAGGTGTCATTTAGAAATTTAGAATTTCATAATTCTTTAAATATGTATTTATGCAAGATAAAACTACATAACTATACTACCACATATATTTTCAGAAGTTAATTTAAAATATGCATTGATTCCTAGAAAACGTAATGGTTATCAATGAAAACTCCTTTATTTCACCCCTAAATGTATTAATTGCTATCAACACTGATTACAAATCATTTAAAAGAATCCCTGTGAAATTAAAGTTAGGAATGTTTTACCTTTATTTGAAGATAAACTAAAGAATAATATGTTGTTATGCGAACATTTTACAGAGATTTTAAATATTCAATGCTTGGGGCATTTAATCCAAACCGGAATAAGTAATAGTATTCCTTTGTGTATTGTCAGTAGATTGTTTGTAATATGATATTGTTGTATGCAGATAATGCAGTTCCACGGAGACTGCGACCCGTTGGTGCCGTACAAGTGGGGGCAGTATGACCGCTACATTCCGGCAAGACATTCATGACCACACACGCGTCACGTCCTACCGACGGCAATGATGCACTCCTTCATGCGAGGGACGCGCATGTAGGACATGAAAGTTGTTTGTACAGAAGTATTAATCGGGGCCTCTTCCATCTTATGTGTGATCCCAACCTAAGTATTACATACTGAAAAAAGAATTTTATTGTATCTCACATATAATAAATCCAATTCTATAAATCCAATTCTATTCCTTTTCAAAAATTTAATCTATGTTTCATGACTTGCAACCCTTAATTCTTTCGATAATATTTAAATTTCAGTACGGTTAAACATAATTTACCAGTTTCAGTTTGTGTATTTAATATCCGTATTTACTGAACTCGAGTTTGACATTTTGTTAACATTCACATAATAAATGTGTATTGTCCACTTATTTAAATTAATCTAAAGTCCTCAATCAAATTCTCTACTCTTCTAGGTACTTAGCATCACTTGATGTTCGGGAAGTATGATATTTCAATATGAATAAATGTGGAGTTAGTTTTTGTCCGAATAACATTATTAGAATGAGGAGAATCCCAATCTCATGAAATTATTAAATAAATTAGTGGCCCAGTTGTTAAGATGAATTGTTGAGTTGTCAGTAATATTCACCATCGGTAGCGTGAGTAATTTTACTTGACTTGTATTTATGAACGTATTCTTTATGTGACATAAATGAAGCCTGCGGGTATACAGAAGTGTTTGCCAATTTTTCGCTATTTGAAATCCTGTCTAGTAGAAAGTCTTCACAAGATATTTTCAAGAGTTCTTTCCATTCTTAGAATTAAATGATGGAAATAATTCACTTAAAAACACAAAAGGGTGTTCGTTGTACAATACCATTAATCATGTGTGTAACAGCACTTAAGTTATATGTCCCACGAAAAACAAATATAGAATAGATAATTTATGTTTTTTTTTCTGTTAAAACAAATTTCTTTGTGTTTTATAAATTAAAGAAATCAGCTGAGAGAACGATTTTATTATATTCAAGTTTGTTAATCAGTTTTATTTTGAATTAATGTAATCATTTAAATAAAAAAATCACAAAGGTTATTTTCGTGGTGGAACGTTGACATGTCACTATTGTGTTATAACACTGGAAATGTACTAAATAATGGTGTTTTCTACACGATAGAATTACCTTAACTATGTTTAATGATTGTATGAGATATTTTTTCAGTTTCTAGTTGCTGCCAAGAAACGAGACAGTTTACTATTTTTTCCTGTTCTGTGTCTATTTTATTTGGGAATTAGAGTGATTAAAAAAATGGAAATATGATATAATATGTCATCCCATATATTATATTGTAAATGGTACTCCTCTTCTGTAGCCTTCAATAATATAGTTTGTAGTAAGTTGTTATGTATAATCATTAGTTACTTAATCAATTATTTTTGGCCTACTTCAAACAAATAATGCTTTGTTATCCTAGGACTTGCCATTGAAGCTTTTTATTGATAAGAAGTATCTCAGTATAAATTTTATGCAGACATTATTAATCTACATATAATGTACTTTAGATTTCGGAAAATTCTTTTCTTCATCAATGTCACACTAATAATGAATAAAACATATTTTATTGTAAAGCTGTTTATTGTAGGCTGGCATTCGTAAATTAGTTTTAACTAACCCATTCCTGACATGACTTCAATGTCGATATTTAGGTTAATTATATTCTAATGTAATCTAGATCTCTAGTACTTTGCATATATATACATGGTTTAAAGATGAAACCATGCTCATCTGGATAAAATCACGGACCCAGATACAGAAAGGATTATAACATCTTATTGCGTTTTTAATGTGAATTTTACCAATGCATTTACAAAAAATTGTAACCTACAATAAAAACTGTCGATTCATGTAATTCCAACTACATGTTGTATAGGTATTATAATATGAATTAGGGTAACAAAATATTACCATTCGGACTTACACAAAATAAAACTTTCTATTCTCTGGCCCATCTGATTGCTTACTTTTTTCCCATTTGCATTAGGTTATTATTTGCAATATTGTATGTGGAATATAAAAAAATTTTTCAGTTTTTACCCCTCACTTATTTATGGGGGTTTTGAATTTAAAATAATATAAAGTTTTGAAAATATTTTTCCTAAAAATATGCTTTGCTTTCCAATTTTATTTGTCCTATACATATTG